>JAVTVY010018605.1:0-78620 GCA_036873755.1 Hanleya hanleyi
TCCCGTCTTGACCTGAGATGTTATGCACATGGCAAATCATGGTAATAATAGGCCTCAGCTCCTCAAGCAGCTTGTTGTAAGAAGGCGACTAACTGAAGCACCTGTGGGGTTCATGGGTGTGAAAAGGAATTGTACCCAATGTTGTGATATGACTGAAATATACTTGAAAGCAACATTAAATCATATTCACTCACTCACTATAAAGATATAGATGGTTAAATGTTCCTTGTTAACTCCCCTGATCATGTCATGTTTAAATGCTCCTGTGAGTTATTGCTTCACTCAATTTTCAAAGGGTTTTACTTAAAAAATGAAGTGAGATGTCTGTTGCCACTGAAGACGGGAAAATATTGTTTTAGTCATTTCTGCATCTGATTGCCAAATAGATAATCAACATTCCATCTGTTTCTTTATATTTTCATTTTGATAAAATCGGAGGCCTTAAATTTTGATGTAATTTAGAATTCTACAGGACTTTGGTGTGGCGTTATTTGGTGGTTGGAGTACCAAATTACGTCAGCCTAGTGAGGACACTGGCGGCATTCAGATGCCCAGGAATAAGACAAAGAATTGAATAAAATAATATTTTTCGGTCTTGGCAAGAAATATTTGGTAGACTTTATTTGAAGGTGCACACTTTATGATCGAAGCGTGTCTGAATTGTTTGAAGCATTCGTTTTAGCATGAAATAAAATAATTGAATACAATAATAATTATACTTCATTTAATAATGTGCCACATCTTTAATAAACATTCTTATATAAGCATAATGAAAATCAAAACTTGAAGATGAAACATAAGAAAAAAGAATGTCTTTCTTTAAACATTGAACTAACTTGAAAGGTAAGTCTATTTAATCATCAAACTGTGAACACATTGTAATGTATTTCTCCTATACATGAAAACAATAATTGTGTATGGTAACAATTTTAAGTAATATTCTTTGTATTCTCTTTTATTGGGATACCATTGAATTACTGAAAGTGTAAACAACAGGGAAAGAGGAAAAAGATACAACAGGAAAACAGAAAAGATGCATATCAGCCTACTTGTACGTTTAAATGCATGTCACTGTTCAGTGTTTATATTCATGTCACTTTTGTCAGCAAAAATACATCATGTATCAGGAGTGTTATTAGGTATGTTAGTATTTGGCAGATTTGAGGTGGCTGGTTTTTTGAAACTGATGTAACGATATCATTCATTGTTGATTCAATGGTGACAACATGTAAGGAAAAAAATGAATGCTTCTAAGTCCTCTGGATCCTGGAGTTGGTTGGTTTTATTGAATGCTTTCAAAAGATCTACTACAGTATTGTGGTGTATTGTATATTTTGTGTTGTTGTCTTCCAAAAACAAGTTTGACTGTAGTGTTTGGTTGTAGAGTTACTGGCTTTTGTGTCATTCTGCAATTTTGTCATTTAATAAAATTGTTAGTCAGACAAATTTGGAAGCATTTTTTTTTGCAAGAACGACAGTGATAAGTTGTTGAACAGTCTACCATCATGATTTCACCTGTTGTGGTTTTCAAAGTTGGCTGCTCAGGTTCTGTTGAATCAACTTTTCCTAAATCTTCAATTTGTATCAATTATGTAAGTTTGGAAAAGCTTAACAATTTTAATCCTTCATATTCTTTGATTGTTAACCGTGTGAACTTATAACTTGAATTCAGTGTTAATTTTGCCTGGTCTTCTTGACCCCAGACAGCCAGTTCAAGGGTACAGGTGTCATCAGATATATTACATGTACCTCTTCTCCAGCCATTGTCTTCCTCGTTATTGGCTCGTGTACTGCAGTGACTTTTGCCTCGACTGTTGTCTGTGAATAGAGTGATAGAACATTGCAATATAGTATTTATGAATTCAGTGTTTTATAGAACTATATTGAAATGAAAGCTTCAGTAAATTTATCAGGACATATTGTTGAATTGCATATTTCAAACGAGAATTTGAGATAGTATCAAGTAGGTGCTGCTTATTATCATATGATAAGCAAGTATGTTCGACTTAGAAATGCTACTTTGATTTCAATGTCTCTGTCATAAGAGATGTTCAATGTAAAAATTGTGATTTTAGTGCCATTGACCATGTTTTATACAGCAGATGTTTAAGTAAGAATTAATATAATGTGATTGGAACTACCAGTGATTATCTGATGATAAACACATCTGTTTGACCTAGGCATAGTGTAGTCTGACTCATAAATAGAAAGGTTTGACATAGACATATGTTACCATAGCAATAAGATCAATTATCCGCAGGAGTTTATTGTTTGATAAGGTAGGTAAGCTTATCAAATTAGGAATTGTTAGCAGTATCGTTTAAAGATATGCAGCTGACATATGTGTGGAAGGATGGATTTAATTAACGACAATATAGTTGGGGCAAAATTGGATGAGGGTTAAAAATTGTTAGCAAAATTATTGCGGTAAAACTGAGAAAAAACACAGGAAGGAAGCAATCAGAGATTGCTCAATCGTAACATTGTAATCTTGTGTTCGGGTTTTTTTTCAATGGACTATCAGAAAACTTAGATATAATATTACTCTCTAAACAAATTTATATGAAATGTCACTCTAGTAAGAGTGGAAATTGATCCCACTTAATAGTTGAGGAAGATTTTTACTCAACTTGAGTTACTTTTCACTTAATTTGAGTTAAATGAATTCAACTTGAGTGACATTTACCGAATTATAAGAGTGGAAATTGATCCCATTTAAGTTGAGTGAACTTGAGTGGTTTTAATTGGAGTTGACAGAAAAGTAACTCAAGTTGAGTGAAAAGTAACTCACTCAAACTTGAGTGGAACAGTTCACTCAAATTTTTTCACTCAATGTCGTATAATTCCTGATATGTGATATAATTCCTGATAACATTGTAATCTTGTGTTAGGGGTTTTTCAACACACAATCAGAAAACTCAGATATAGTATTATGAATTTGTTGATTTACTATGTTCTTTGAATAGGATTGTGTTCAAGAGACTGCAGAAAATTGTAATTCAAAACTTTCTGGCAGATATGAAATAAATACAGTATGCGGCCATGGTATTTTGTGCTGTTAGTTAGTAGATATGTTGTGGAGACATAGTCTGAGCTGGAAGTTCGGCTTGAGTTATAGAATTAAATGCAATAATGACTGCTGTATTTGTATCTGGTGTAAGATAAATAATGCAAGTAATAACAAGGGAGGATATATGCAAATTTACTTACCCAATGTCCAATGGTTCCATGTTCTTTAACTTGTTGTAGTGTTTTCTTTTCATAATCTGGTGGGATTTTAGATCTAAAGTTGACATTCTTTCTATCCAAAGGGGTTATTGTTGTTTTGCGGTTACATAAGATTTTATATCTTGTACCATCTGTTTGATCTGAAAATAAAAATAAACATAAGAATAATTATTGTTTTAGATATAATGGAAGTAACAGCGATTCTAAACAAAGGATCAGTTGTTTTATCAATTACAGTGCCGTGATTGCCATGCGTGTAACTAGGGAATTTTTAACCTAGGCTTCAATGGAGCATAACAGGTTTTTCCTAAAAATCTTCTCTCATACTTGAGATAAATTTCTACAACTTAACGAAGAAAAAGATAGTACATCTGTTTAAATTATGTGTTAAAATCAGAGCTGAACTAGACTTTTTCAAAGTTTTTTCCATTTACTTCTGTGTTAAAATTAGACTTTTCATAGGGAGGAAAATCCTTTAATGACTTCATTGTATCATAGAGAATAGGAAAAATCATTAAAATAAACGAATGTAGGTCATCTCCCCCATTTCCCCTGTCATTCCCCCCCTGTCATGTTCCCCCCCATATCCCCCCTGTCATATTCCCCCCCTTATATTTACTTGTCCATATAGCTGTTGTGGGTTAAATATTTAGGTAATTTTTTCTTCCAGTAAAATAATGCCAATTTTTATTTATCATAAACTGGTACAGGAAAAGACAAATGTTGTTTTTTTAATGTAATTCCATCAATAAATTATTTTTGATTGATTAAATTGCAGTTTAAGGGCTGCTTCCCGTACGGATTTTGCAGCCCATCAAGTCAATGGTTTATTTTAATTACATGTTACATTTCTTAGTTTGTTAAAGATATTTACAAGCGCTGTATTATCAAATAAACAAATAAGTAAATAAAGATATAAATAAATAAGTAAATAATAATTTATCTTACTGGAAGAAAAAAATACCTAAATATTTAACCCACAACAGCTATATGGACAAGTAAATATAAGGGGGGAATATGACGGGGGGAATATGTCCAGGGGGAACATGACGGGGGGGGGGAATGACAGGGGGGGAATGGGACAGGGAGGAAACATGACAGGGGGGGGAAATGACTGTACTCCAAAATGAACAATGTAGAATAAAAATGCTTCAGCACTTTACGACCGGAAAGTCTTCTTCATGAATGGACTAATGAAATCACACTGCATTTGCTGAGATGTTGGGCATATTGTAACGTTTAGAAAGTGTATAAATTATTTCAGTCTGTTCAATGTTTTTTATACAGAGGATATTTTGTCTTTTTCAGATGAGCACGCAAAGTGGAGGCTGCTGGCAGCTTGTTGCTGTCACTATAGTTGGAAGGGCGTTGCGATACTTACTGAATGATCTGGTTATATGTTGTAAACGAAGTGGTTTTGAACTGTTTGCAGCTGTCACCATTTCTGTTCTTTTTTCGTCACTAAAGCAGATAGCGTCAAAATATTCTTTCTTGTCAGTTTGAAAGGTGAAATTGAAGTATTTGTTGTTCGATGAACTGATTTTGGTGGATGAAACCTGATGTATAAAACCGATAACGGCATCTTCTGTGGGATTAGCTTCGTTCATCTTAGCAATCTTACGTGCAGTTGCCATGTTGATCGTATACGGTAGGTGAGATACAGTATTCTTGACTAGCGTCGAACAATGTTGATAGGAATGTGTGAAAGAATACCTTTAACTTCTTTTATATAGAAGTATTGTTTCTGTTTACTGATGTTGTGAAATAATTGTATGTGGACATGTGCTGTGTATATTGCGTAATGTGGGAGAATATTGCAAAATGTTTTATGAAGTAATTCTATCAGGCTGGAAATTCCCTATTAATAATTGCAAATAGTGTAACATATCATGGTATTTCCAATATGTCAGTAGACTAGAAATTCGTACAAGAAAAAATAAGTTGTCGCAGTCGGAGATATCAATATGCTGATTTCAAACAATTGCAGGGAATAAATGAGACTGAATAAAATGTCATCAGTTATGTGATTAAATATGCATTGAAAGAAGGCGTCATCCTCATCTATTAGGGAAATGATCAATCTAGGTAAACTGAGAAAGAGAGAATTTGGGGTTTAATGTCGTGTTCAGCAATATTTCAGCTATATAGTGACGATTAATGTTTGTGAGTTAATAGTGTATGGCTGATTCTACATCGCCTCATCATGGTTTGATGGAAATGTTTCTGGCTGTTGAGATGAATATAGCCTATAGTTTTTTTGAACTCATAAAGTTTGTTAATTATTTACAGCATTTAAACAGAATCAATGTTATCATCTAGTGGTGTCTTACCCATCCTATCAGCCTCAGTATTACCTTTGATGCCAACGTGACTAAGCAATCAACAGAACAAAATATTAATCTGTTGATCAAATCTACAGTCATGTAGTTGTAGAATACTCAGGATAGTGGGATGAGTCGAAGTTGCACTTTTAATCATTTGGAGGCATGACAGTAAATCTGAGAATATGACATATTTTTTCCTTTTAATGAAACCAATATCTTCTCAGTAGTATAGTGTAAGCAGTTAAATGCTATTTGACTTTTGACTTTTGTGGCACGTGGCGGTCACAGAGGTCATCAAGTGCACTATAGTTCCTGCAAAAGTTATCTGGTTGGCATGGTGACGTCACTTTCGGTTTCCATGTGGCATGTATTCCTTCGTGGTGATGCAGTCTTGTTGTAATGCAGTCAAAAAATCTTTCGTGGACAGAAAGTAGTCTCACAGGAAACAAGAGCCCAATGGGCTTCAATCAACGCCTGTATATCTTGAGTTTCATTGGTGCAAATTTCAACGTTGTTTAATAGTCTTGATTCCAATTGGTAGCTAGCAATCCAGAGAAAAGTGTAGAATTTTGAGAATGTAACATATATTACATATAAAATTAAATGATAAACTAAATTAAGCTTAACTCTTGGAAACTAGTTGACCTTGGAGCAAGAATGGAGAGCTCACATATCCCCCATTGAAATCAACAATAATCAAAACACAAGAAAATAGCAGTTTTCTTGAAATGGAGGAAGGAGAAAGTGATGAAGTAAACCCTTGTTCTTGAGTTGATAAATAGGTATGAAGTTCATAAAGGACTCCTCTCTCCGTTAAATTAGTAAATGTATGGGTTTTTTCACAACAGTTTAACTAAATGTAGCTGTTTCAAACATGGGAGACAACTCCACAGGACAAATGCCATATAGATGTAAGGAAGAAAACTCTGAATATTCCAACGTAATACATATAGTCAGCTAAACTTGATTCAGTTTTGGGGGAGTGTGACCTTGACGTTTGACAAATTGATGTATGGCTCTTCTTCGCCATGCAAGTAAGGTATTTGATACCATTCCATACCTTGAAACTAGAGATATCGCATGGACAACAAATGTTAATGGATGAATGGATAGAATGCAACATTGCATTACATGACTTCGTCTTTGACAGGTATATGAAAATTAAACATTTAGAAATAATGTTGGTGTTTGTTTTTAAATCAAACCCGTTATCACTCTGGCCAATTCCCTCCACCTGGAGATCCTCTGCAAACAAAATTATCTCCCTTGATCGGTCCATCGATCGTCCGCTAGGTGGCGTGCTCTCCGCGCATGTCCCTTCCTCTTTTTCCATGCTGTGGCAAGACCTGTTTTGTGTCAAGGCCGAGCAAAGATGGGAGGATGGGTTGGGCAAATCAATCGTTGATAACGGGTTTGATTTAATAACAAACACCAACATTATTTCTAAATGTTTAATGTTTGTGTCTTAAATCGTCACCCGTTATCACTCTGGCCAGACTCCTAACAGAGGAGGTTTGGGTAGCCGGCCTTGTGACTTTCTTTTGGATTGAGCGGAGCACGCCCTGTTCTGATTTTGTAAATCTAATACGCCTAGTAATATCCTGATAATTCCCGTTTCGTATAGAAGTCTGGGGAACTCAAGGTATTACAAGTAATGCGACGAGAGGTGGACTGTGTTCCTACCATTTGCTCGCATACTTGGCTAGATAATCAGATGCCATCGTGATGCCTTGACGTCCCTTCGTCTCTGACGTGGTCTGTCTTCTATGCTTGCCGGATTGTCGGGATCTTGCTTGCTTGAGCGGCGCCCCCCCCTTTTTGATAGGAATAGTGGACTATACACTGCTGTAGGTTCAGTGTAGCCATCCTATTTGTCTGTACAGACATGTCTGAAGATAGCATTCAGCGTGAGTTGAATTAATCGTCCAAGCACAGGTGACAACAGTATCGTTAAACGATAAGTTTTCCCCAAAGTGGCTCAGACGTCACACTGGCTCTAATCTTGTGAGACGATGTCTTCATAAAGGAGTAGGAGCGTAGATGACAAGTTGGTTAAACCAGTCGGCAGTCTTCCTCAACCCATATGGTGATCATGAACTAGTAATGTCAACTGATGGGTCTGTTAGAAGTGATGAGAGAAGAAGGCAGCTGGAACCCCTTCTCAGTTCTATGAAGAGTGTCCCAGGCCTCTGACTGGATATAAAAAACCTCTTCTCCTCCAGCAGGTACACGAAACCTATCAGTGCTGGAATCTGGTACAGTCTTTAGATGTCTGGTCCCTGACGTGCGGAATCGTTCTAGATGACGAACTCCGGAGTCGGATGAAAGGATCTGGTTGACCAGTCTGTCATCCTGTCAAGGAACTGAATTCCACTGCGTAATGCTCTGATTGCGGAGTGAAGACTGTCATGGAGCTGTCTTGTAGAACAGGATCTTGACTACAGTTGATTAAACTGGTTCGAATGGTAGGCGTAAGAATGCCCTAGTACCACATCCAAATCTTCTTGGGTGGTAATTGACGTGTTCGGCGAGACTGTAGGCGGAGGCCATGGCAAGCCGAAACGCTGGAATCTGGTCGATTCCGTGGGTGAACTTGACAACCCTGGATGAAGCTGAGTGATACCCCTGTGTACTGCTTGACTGAGATTCCCTGTCCTGGTATAGATTCTGAGGGAAAAATCAGCTGTTGCTGGAACAGAAACAGTGTTGACCACAGGTCCTCTACTATAGTACATTCTCCGGCCTTGATGTGGTTGTACAGTAAATAGTAGCTTGCTGCTGTCATTATCTGTACAATTGGTCCTGAAGAAAAAACCCTGGTCTGCAAAGTAATTCTGGACCGTAGCAGACGTGGGGGTTCGGTTGTTGCGGGTCCCGGCGCCTCCGTAGAAAAAATGATCTTCCGGTTGTAGTACCCTGTAGGATTTGGAGGAAGTTGTCGGCGGTAACCCTGAAGTGATGTGAAACACATGGTGTTGTAACATGGTATTGCTGATACCGTGCTGCTAGGACCAGTGTTGATGTTTCTAGAAGACAGTGACTGGGATGTTGCTCCCCCCCAAACTTGACGCAATTGACGACCGTACTGAACGTTCGTAATCAATGCTGATGTGTTGTATAACCACAACCTCCAAGGGGGAACCGCCTTCTAGCGTAGATATCCCTGAGGAAGATGATGCGTTGCTTGTCTGTCGTGGTATCCATGTGTCGGTTATCTGTTGCACGACTAATGGATCCTTTCAAGCTGTGAATTCCGCATCGATGAATGTGAACTTCTCTGTTCCCGGTTAAAAAACCGGATCCGGCATCGCCACTCTGAAAGGAGGGTGAAGATGTTCCGGGACGAGCATCGTTAGATTGCTTGTTCTTGCCCTCAGGTGCAGTTGTACAGAAACTGTAATGAGGAGTACCCGAAGCTAGCCAAAATTGTGCTAGGTAGCAGTTCCATCCAATGGGGTTGATGGTCTGGCTCTCAGTGCAGGTTCCCTATGCCGGAAACCTGCTTGCAACTGATGCAAATGCTGAGGAACTGGTACTCGGGAGTTGATGGCCGAAGCTCGTAGATACGGCTACGGTTGAACTGTAACGGTCGTAGCTGAAACCGTCCGTACTGTGTCAGATCCTGAGTTGATGTCAACAATCTCAGTAGACTTGCCACAGACGTAAGGGTTGTGATGGATGATAACCTGTATCTTGTCCACACCAGAATGTCGTCGATGTATGCCTCTACGTTGATACCCCTTAGGTGAAAGAAGGTCATGATTGTTGACGTGATTCTTGTGAAGCACCAAGGGCCGATGGAGATGCCGAACGGCAGAACCTGCCACTCGAACCGTTTCCCGGCGATGATGAATCAAAGATATCGACGATGATGTTGATGAATGGGATCATGAAGGTATGCATCCTGGAGCTCGATGGGGGCTAGCCAATCGTCCGGTTGTAGGCGTGACCGCAATACTGGAACTAAAGTCATTTGAAGTGTGGAGGTGGCGCCAGAGTGTACCCTCTTGGGAATGAGGAAGACAGGATTATAAAATCCTGGACTTTCTTCTTCCGCGGGTAACTCTCTGACAGCGCCCCTGTCCAATAATACCTGTACCGACTCCAGCAGTGTCCGTACACGCTCTGGTCGAACTAGAAGACGTGATCGCTTGTGACAAGCCTCCATTTCTGCCAGAAGATCCGCAGACGTCCGCCCACGATCGGATGATTGAATACTTGAAATTCCGGAAGGATGAAAAGATGATAATGATGGGTTAAAAGTTGAGGCTGGGAACCGTCAGTTCCGCCGGTCGGGCTTCCTCTGCCCCGGTGGGAAGATTTTGTTTGTCTGCCACGAAAAACTGTCCTTCCTGTAGGGACGAAAATTCTGCTGGCTGTCCTACTTGTGTAGACTGCCTGAGTCCTGACGTGACGGCTGTGCAGAACGTCCTGCTCTGGTTGACTTGTCTTGACCTTATCCTTGCCCTTGACTTGCCTTACTGTAAGCCAGGGCTCCGATAATGCGAGAAATCTTCTCGTCATTGACGGCAGGCATGACCGTAGAGATGGCTTGGTTAAAGAGATACTCGGATGACAGGGGTTGCTGTGCCAGTTCGTTCTTAACTGAATCCAAAACTTCAAATTTTGGATGTTTCAGATATGCAGCTCGTGGAGTCTGCACCATCGTGGCGTAGGTAAAAACCCCTGTATCCACGAAAATCCATGTTGGCCTTGTTCGTGGAATCGATAAAGGCGCTGAGGGAATCCATCTTGGGCCGTGAGAAAGTCAGGGATCCGTCTTATGCTTGTTGTCTGGATCCTGCATCACCCTGGAAATAGCCGTCAGGAACCAAACGGAGTATGATGTAATTATGTGTTGTGTCAGCATCATGTCCTCCACAGCACAGTACTGCTCTGTTGGAGTACCACCGCTGGTGTCTTCTTGAAGTTCAACAGTCTGTCAAGATCCGGGTCTGACTTCGGGGCCCTGAACGGTAGGTTATCTCCGTAGAAGGGTATAAGTCTTGAAAAGACCGGGTTTCTGGAAAAAACTTCTGAGTCTTCAAATGTCGATCCAGTAAGTCATATAGGTTGGCTGATGCCGGAGATGGTGCGTAGCTTCTTCCTCAGAAGGCTTGTTCAGGCCGTAGAGAAATGCCGCTGTAAGTTTTTCTCCGTTCCCGGGCGGGATCAGCAAGATGCTTGTCATCGTCAGCCACCGGTCTGTGCATTTCTGGAATCAGCGTGTGTACCGCCGTTACCCTGGCTTGAAAGGTATGGCGTCCTTATTCTTGTCTTCTACCTCCGTCCGATGGACGGGGGTTGACTCTGTAAGAGATGAGGATGCCGAAGAAGTGAAACATCGTGCGTGGTCCTCATAGTCCGAACCTGAATCTGCATTGCTGGAAGAATGGGGTCGTGTCATCTCACGGGTCTCCGGTGAAGGAAACTCTACCCCGGTAAAGGGGTGTGTAGCCGGGAGATGACTGTGGTTCTTGATCAGGCTTGCCGTGGAAGGTATCCATGGAGTAGAAGTCTGTTCTTTGGTTCTTGTTCACCTCCAGACTTCTCTTATCCCGATGCTCCGGATATCCCGATGTTCCGGGCTATGGTAATGGTTGGTGTACGTGCGCTCCTCGCCATCTGTGCATCGTGCTTGTTGACGGGAAAAACCGATGAACGGCTTTCTCGTCTGGTGTAAGGTCGGTCCGGAGTATGGTCCCTGTAGTGACGACTCCGGTAGGCTGGACTGGGTGAAGCCGTCCGATGGACGGTCTTTCTCCCAATGATGACGTTCAGGATAGAATCTCGGCGTTGTAATGTTGTACGACTTCGTCTACGAGATCTGCTTGCCGTAGTACCGGGACACGGCTCCGTTGTACGGGTTAAAGTTGAAGTAGAAGCCGACTCACGGTGTTCTAGTTGAGTCCGTTCTTCATAACTCCGTGTCCTCTTGGATGTGGAGTCCCGGGTCTACGAGATCTGTTTGGCGTAGTACCGGGATACGGCTCCGTTGTACGGTTCCGTGGTACGAGTCCAAATTGAAGTAGAAGCCGGCTCACGGCGTTCTAGCTGAGTCTGTTCCTTATAAGTCCGGGTCCTGTTGAATGTGGAGTCCCGGTGATCTGTATAAGTCCGTTCTGCTTGAGTCCGTGACTTGTCAGATGTATATACTCGGTGCGCTGGATAGATCCGTGCTGTAAACCGCTCCGGGGTACGGCTCCGGATTATGGTTTCTTCCCGAGGTGCCGTGATACGGCTCTCTGTATAGGGCCGTGTATCGGAGTCTCTATGTTCTCTGTAAGCTCTAAGCTTGTCCGACTCACGGCGTTCCGTATAGGGCCGTGACTTCCTGTACGGTGATCCCGGTAAACTGTGTTTATGCCGGGGTCCCGCTGTGGTGATGAAGTCCGTGGTCTTGATCTCCGGACTACCTTATTCGAGTCTGTCTGTGTCTCCGGGATACGGCGTTCCTTGAACGGGTCCCTGTTAGAAGACTGTTCTTCGTTGGTTTGTGGAGACTTGGATGAACGGGAAATGATATCCGGGGACTCGGCTTGATCCGTGTCTGTGACGGGCTGTCTAGTAGAGTCCGTGATCAGTTTTGCCGGTGCAGTCGCAGTAATCCGTATCGCCGTGGCTTGGGCTTGACTGGTCTGCACTTGTCTTTTGAAGATCCCGTTGACTGTAAGACTGTGGCACTGGGCTGTATATATGGGCTTGCCGTTGTCGCTAAAGTTGAGTCGTCATTAGCGATAGGTCGTAGATAAGGGCCTGGTAGCTTCTGCTTTCTCAGTAGGTCCTTTCTTTTGATCGCCGGCTGCCCTGAATAGTTGACTACGTCTCGTTGTAGCGTAGCTCACCCAGGTAGAGTCGTCCCAGTCTATACATTCGGCACAGGTAATTAGCCTGTAGCATATCTGTGCCCTGCATTAAGAACAAAAAGAATGTGAGTCTTTACGGACCAAAAACTGACGACCTGATTCACATCTCTTACTATTCTTGATACTGACTTACTTGACCAAAAAACGATAAGTTGCTGGTAGGAAAAACTTCGTTTACAGCCAAGTCGTTGAAGAAGCCTGAATAGCTTGCTTCTCGGCTGGACATCTTGCCAGGTCAGTGATCGTTCTCCAGAATTGAATACGTCGCCATAGGATAGCTATGCCAGGTCACGTTGTCCCAGTCTGCACATTCACGGCATGTTACCTGGCTGTAACACACCTGTGCCCTGCACTTAAAAACAAAGAAAAATGCAAGTCTTTAACTGGTTAAACTGACGACATGATTCGTTCCTTTATAAATCTTTTAGCTGGGCGACTACGTTGGTTCATAATGAACTCACGGGAGATAAAAATAACCCTAGAGTGCGTCTAAAACAATCCAAAGTTACTGTTTACGGGAGCTCTTTAAAAACAGGTCTTGCAAGCTAGGCTGCAAAGGAAAAACAGGAAGGGACATGCGCGGAGAGCACGCCACCTAGCGGACGATCGATGGACCGATCAAGGGAGATAATTTTGTTTGCAGAGGATCTCCAGGTGGAGGGAATTGGCCAGAGTGATAACGGGTGACGATTTAAGACACAAACATGTGATTTAATGATTTCCTGATTTTGGGGTCACAGTGACCTTGATCTAAATTTTGATACATGACATATCGTGTTCCGTCAATGTATTGATGGACACAAAAAGAATCATGATTTTTATGAATTTCAAAATTTTGGGGGTCATAGTGACCTTGACTGTTGACCTTGACCTAAATTTTGATACATGACAAACCGTCTCCCTGTAATCTTTCAATGGACATAACAATTATGATTTTTAACAATTTCATGATTTTTGGTTCACAGTGACATTGACCTTTAACCTTGACCTACATGTTGGTACGTGCAGGGTTTTTTTCAAACCAGCGCCCTCTGTAGCGCCGTGATTGGCTAATAAACAACCTTGACCTTACCAAGGCAAGATGACAATCGTTTGACAGTTCGACGAAAGGAAGGTACACACCGACGAGTTACGGTCCCGAAGAATTACAATCAATTAAATATACGAATGAACGCAGAAGGAATTGTATGGATAGCAGTTGCGTAGAGGGAAACCACTTTGCACTCTATGTCAATCTTTATCTCCAAAATTGCATATGATGGATCATCAGTTTGAGTGAGTGAGTGAGTGAGTGAATAGAATTTAACGTCGCTTTCAACAATATTTCAGCTATATCACGACGAACCAACTAAGCACCACCCAGCCCAGTTGTGTTCCTGCTACTTCAAAGAAGAGATCTTTGAAGCAGCATGGATCCAGACATCCTCCATCCACCCTATAAAACAGTGAGGACAGCACATAAGACACAGACAGGACGTTTATATGGTGCAATAAAGACAAGTGATATTACAGTGATCACGACGAACCAACTAAGCATCACCCAGCCCAGTTGTGTTCCTGCTACTTCAAAGAAGAGATCTTTGAAGCAGCATGGATCCAGACATCGTCCATCCACCCTATAAAACACTGAGGACAGCACACAAGACACAGACAGGACGTTTACATGGTGCAATAAAGACAAGTGATATTACACTGCTAGACACCACATTATCAAGTTCCTGTTGCCTCTCAGCAAAGTGCATTGAAGCAACAGGAACCTGTTCCCACCGGACACCCATCAACCACCCGCTCATCAGTTTGAGATCCCAGTAGCTTTGTCAACGCAGTCGCAATGGAATTTATGGCTGGTATGATAAATACAGAAATGTTAAAATATCATGGATATTCATATATTTATTGATCTTGGACTCAATGGTCAATCTGTTCAGTCAGTTTTGATTCATGTAATTTATCAGTCCATTCCATATATCCGCATGTGTTGCATGAGATTTACTCTCACCGGACACCCACCAACCACCCGCTCATCAGTTTGAGATCACAGTAGCTTTGTCAACGCAGTCGCAATGGAATTTATGGCTGGTATGATAAATACAGAAATGTTAACATATCATGGATATTCATATATTTATTGATCTTGGACTCAATGATCAATCTGTTCAGTCAGTTTTGATCCATGTAATTTATCAGTCCATTCCATATATCCGCATGTGTTTCATGGGATTTACTTTAGCGATTACACTTCAGTAGTTTATTTGTGTGAACCTCGATACCTCACTCTGAAGTACATGCATAACAAAATGGACATTCATGTTTATTATTATGCCATTTTTAACATTTGTATTTTTCTCTGCGATGAAAAAGTGATAAAATAAAAGATTGTTTGGAGTGTACTACTAAAATAATAAAAAATTGAGTTTTATATCTACTACACGACTAAAAAGTTGAAAAATTGAGTTTTATTGTATTTTTAGCGCGCGTAAATTGAGTTTTTCAAGTGTTGAAATTGAGTTCGATGAAGGATTTTCGTCTGAAAAAAACCCTGTATGTGACACATTGTTTTCCCCTAATGTATCTAGTAACATAAAAAAATGTTATTTTTCATAATTTCCTGATTTTTGGGTCAGTGACTTTTGACCTTGATCTATATTTTGGTATGCGACACTTTATTTCCCCCTATTGAATTCATTCACCCAAAATTTTGTAATTTTTAATGATTTCTTGGTTTTTATATCACACTGACCTTTGACCTCTGACCTCGACCTACATTTGGCATGCAACACATCGCCCCCCCCCCTCTCCCCAAGCGTCCACTTACCAAAAATTAGAACTCTAGATAGAAAACTGTCAATGATCAATGATTTCCTAATTTTAGGCAACAGTGACCTTTGACCTCCGACCTCACGTTCACAGATATAGACCGGGCATGAATGCTTCAGTGATTTCTTGTTTTTTAGGCCAGTGACCTTTGACCTGTGCCCTTGACCTTCATTTTGGTATGTGACACATTGTCTCCCGGTAGGGTATCTACTCACCAAAACTTAGAACTGTAGATAGAAAACTGTCTCAGATATAAACCGGATAAGGGGGACAGACAGACGGACGGAAAACGCTATCACATAATACGTCCGGCTGTTGGCGGGCATATAAAAATGCATGGAATGCATGTATGGACCCTGGAATGTACATGTTCAGATATGTACTGATCTTCAACATCCAGGACCTTTTCAACATCCAAATGACGTCATACAATCTGCGTGAATCGGGCATAACCTGACTGTATGGAATGCATGGACTGACTTGGTTCTGGGTTTTTTCCATTATGCGGAGGTCACATGATCAGGAATGTATATATTCACTTGTTTGTCGTCCATTCATTTGAGTCAGGGACTTGAGGTCGTTACGGAAGGATTTTGCAAGTCATGGATGGGTGTATGTAAAATGAGGATTTGTCTGGAAAATATAAGTAGGGCAACACAGACTTTACCCCTACACTAGGGGAAATCCCCTATCAACCCTATCCCAAAGAGCTAATATCAGTCCATGGTTTATCGGGGCCTGCTGAGAGAGTGGGGGGAGTGGGTGTATGTAAAATTAGGATTTGTGCCAAAAATATAAAAGGCAGAACACGGACTTTACCTCTATAATAGAGGAAAACCCCTATCAACCATATTTCAAAGAGCTAATATTGGTCCCCAAGCTTATCGGGTTCTGCCTGGAGTGGGTGTATGTAAAATTAGGAATTATCCCGAAAATATAAAAAGCGGAACGCAGACTTTACTCCTACAGTAGGAGAAAACCCTGATCAACTCGTATCTCAAAGGGCAAATATCGGTCCCTGGCTTATCAGGGGTTGCTGCGAGAATGGGGGAGTGGGTGTATGTAAAATTAGGATTTGTTGCGAAAATATAAAAGGCGGAATAATAGGGGAAAACTCCTATCAAACCTATCCCAGAGGGCAAATATTTGTCCCTGGCTTCTTGGACTCGCACCACTATTAAAATTACATTGACAGTCATGTTAATGAAACCGCACCTGGCTGATTTAATAATTATTTTTGTATTTTCATCTCCTGGCAGTTTGTAGTTCCATTGAAGTTCTACATTGCCATCAACTTCTTGGCGAAGGTCGCCCATCAAAATTTCGAGCTAGGATGTCCTATTCGCAAGCACCGTACTTCCGGTGAATAACTTACCCGGAAAAAGTAGAGTCTATGGATATGCATATAGTGCCTCAGACTGGCATGAATTATGCAGTGAATTCAAAATAAAAGTCATAACTCAAAAGGGCACTTGTCATGCTTAATGTTGGCCATGAAAGGAAAAAGAAAGCTGGGGGAAAAATCAGCATAAAAACTTGTCCTCTATGGCAGAGGTTATTTAGAGGGGTTAACGGCTAGGGACTTTTTTTTAGTGGTCTGAGCCCTATTGGGGTCTGCTGAGAGAGTGGAGGAGTGCGTGTATGTAAAGCTGGGATTTGTCCTGAAAATATAAAAAGCGTAACACAGACTTTACCTTTAAGCTAGAGAAAAACTATCAACCCTATTCCAAAGGACTAATATCGGTCCCCAGGCTTATCGGGGTTTTGGTTAATGGGTGGGTGCATGTAAAATTAGGATTTTTCCCCGAAAATATAAAAAAGAGAATATGGACTTTATGCCTAAAATAGGGGAAAACTCCTATCAAGGATGTATATGGACTTCCTTTGACCTCCAGGATAGAGTGCAAGCATATATTTACTACTATTAAACTTTGAGCTCAAAAATTTGCATATCGTGACCTTTTTAACAGACAATCAGAAACGAGTATTTTGACCTCGTCTGACTCTATGGAATGCATGTACTGACTTGGTTCTGGGGTTTTTCCATCACGATTGTATGCAGGTGTATGACGATATTTCCAGTCTGCATGAATTGGGCATAACCTGGGTATATGGGTTTCATGTACTGATTTGATTCTGGGTTTTTTACATCATCGGGAGGTCACGCAATCAGTTCAATGTCATTTGAATGATAGAAATGTATGTACTGACTTGTTCATTACCAAACACTGGTTAAACAGGACTATAGCAACAAACAGTGGTCAAACAGGGGTATACCATCAAACACTGGTCGTTTTCAAGAACAGTAATTAGCCTTAATTGAAAATTAATTAAATTTGTCATGTTACTTCTAATTTTTGGGTCCACTTACGGAGTTTCGAGTTTTGATTACAGATTTTTGCAAATCGGCAATTTATCAGGCTATTGCAACAAGAACAAAATAGGGTTCAGTTTTAGCGGATTCATTTCTTCTTGAATTCTATAACAAAATTGATCAAGTCTATATGTTTAAAAAGTATCACTGCGAACTAAAGACCCAGAAGAAAGAAATATTTTCATAGTTTTTCATCAAGATTTAAAAGTGGTGCTAATTTCACAAGTGTAATCCAAATGTTGAAGACAAACAACAACATTCTGAATATCTGTTCCATGTGGGGGATGAGGTGTGAAGTTTATATATCCCGACAAATGTATTGTGGACAAAAGCTCCATCAGACAAAAGCTCCAAGTGAACAAAAAAAATTTAAAACCCAGGCAATTCTAGAATTGTGCCAATAGCCACAGGTGTTCTAGTCAATAATGCCTGCAAGTGATATAATTCATTGTCATACACAGGCATTATTGATAGGAAGAGTTGTTGCTAAATTCTGTCAGGCGGCCTACAGCATGAAAGAAATTCCTTTCAAAGAATGCCACCTCGAGCTCTTGTATTGTATAAGTTTAATATGATTTCTGCAAATGTCACTAGAATTTGTCACCGCTAGTGGTGATAAAAAATCTTAATACTGTTGGGTTGTTCTGACAATCAAATTGTATTGCAGCAAGATTTTAATTTTAATAAGGGGATAGGTGAGGCCTGTCTGGGTTTACTACTGAATAGGTTAGTGTTGTGCAGCGTTACTGGCAGATAGTTCTATCTCGATTACTGGTGAATAGGACAGTCCTCTGTGGGAGTACTGCTGAACAGGTCAGTCCTTTATGGAATTACTGCTTGACAAGTTTGTCCTGTATGGGATTACTGCTAGATAGGTATGATCAATATTTGAGAGAAAACAAGAGAATACAAACCCTTATGTCACTCATGTGTGTGGAGTTGAAAGTCATTTCATGATGGTTCATGTTCATCAGCATGTTCGTCGGTTTAAGGTACTGCCCTGGAACTGTGACTATTTGAGAGGCTGACTTCCATAAGGTACATCGGACAGAGGAAGTGTTATTCTGCACTGTGATCATCTTTATTGGGACTTGGTGGCTCTTTACTCGTACGGTTATGAGTTTTATGTTCTGTAATGGAAGCAGAGTAAGGATTTCAAGTAGCTGCACCGTAGAGTACATGGAAGATCAATGTACTGTTAGTTGACATCTTTGTCAGTGAATACAATTTCACTACAATGTAATAATGGGAGGTGTCTAAATTCTTTGTATGTATGTGTTTATTGCATGAAAGGAGAAATGGAAATTATGGTAGAAACATACAAAGAAATAGCTCCCAATTGCAGAGGGAAAGGGACTATCAAAATCAGAGTAATAATTACTCTCAATCTGGAAACACTAGTTCTGGACAGGGAAACTTAAAGTTGCTGAGTCGGGGGGCCAGAGCCAGGCAAGTAATGAAAGGCCCACAGTAGTATTGATCAATGATCTATCACCAAGTGATGACGGACTATTTGTTGTTGCAAATGTGCAAAATAAATCGTTACCAATGTTGGTAGACAGAAGTGCTAACATTACCATTTTAATGAAGGATTTTCTAGACAATCTTCCACCCTCATCTAGATCCTTGGTGAACCAAGTTGATAGTACATTAATAACAGCCATTATGGAAGTTGCCTCATTCTACGGTAAATTAACCGTGAACATTAGACTAGGAAGTTTTGAAGTTGAACATAACCTTTGTTAGCCAACATTGAAAATGAAGGGATCCTGGGATTGGACTTTATGGAGAAATATAACTGTGAAGTTAGGATTAGCTCTGGAAAAATGGTAGTTGGAAATATAGAAGTACCATATAATTGCAATGTACAGGAAATAAGGCCCAAGTGTCGCAGAATTGCAGTTATGGAAAACACAGTAGTACTAGCTGGGACTGAAGTAATAGTTTTTGGGAAACCTGTCGATAATTTCTATGGTTTTAAGGAGTGTATTGTGAAGTCCACAGAGCAATTTCTTGAGAAGGTAATGTTAATTGCCAAGGCAACAGTTGATCCTAGAAGTGGAGTGATTCCATTGAGAATCATGAATCCTGCGGTACTTGTCAGACTATCTATAAAAACGCTATTACAGCTGTCTGTGAACCAGTGGAAATCAGTGGAGAAATAATGGAAACACAAATGCCATCTGGTATGAAGCCATGGAAGTTCTGGACTTATAAGGAATCTTAATTAAAAGATGCTCTTTTTGGCCATGATTAAACATAGATGCCTAGAGTTATTCCACAATTGATTGTTACCTCCTGTCAGGCATGGGTAAAATGAAAATGAAATGAAGCGGGCATTCTCTCTCGTCGAGTTTATGACAAAAGAGATGATTACAATTTCGACATCGTAAACTATCCCTTTCTGGATAGTAATATTCCAGTGGGACCTGCATATGGCGTATACATATCTCGCTTAGTAGCATTTGCTAGATCCTGTGTTAAATGTGATGATTTTAATCAACGTCACAAAACATTGTTGCAGAAACTTATAAAACAGGGCTATTCCACCAAGCGCCTCCACTCAAAGTTTCTCAAATTTGGCGATACATATCGCATGCTGATAGCAAAATACGAACGTAGCGTGCAAGATCTATGGCGCTACGTTTCGTAACATGTGTCTAATTCCGCTTAACCCGGGGCTAGGGGCCGTATGAGCCCATGTACTTCAAGATCCTCAAGGTACTCATATGAACAGTCACAATCAAAGCGTGACTGAGGTACATCATGTTTAGATGACGACTCTATAACGAATATTATGGATTAAGAATACTGATCAGCGATACGGATTTGATATTTTGGAACATCATGATGTCTTGCCGGCATCATTGAAAATTGTTGACCGCTTCTCTCTTGCAGGAAACAAGCCTATGTTTATGTATACTTTTGTCTTTTTGAATTTGGTGCTAATACTGTTATATGGAAATGGAATAGGTCTTTGGATTATGGACGCGGATATTCTCTAATGGACGACGGTTGGATTATGAATGACGGACTAGACGCTTGTAATTCCCCTTAGATCAGTAAACTCTTTGTGGAGAAAGGTTAATTTTTACTTTTCTCAATAAATGACGTTCTGTTTTAAATTTGTAGACGATCTTCACATAAATAGTGTCTTTTTTAATAATAAACCGCGAACTTACGTGAAATAATTAATGAAATAATACGTTGTAGTTGGAGTAAGTCGTGTCTGGTTTGATTTTTCCACACGTGGCTCTTCCCCATGCAGAAGATACTATCTTTATGATATTTAACAGAATTCTTATGTCTCGAAAGTTCCCGTGCAATTGGAGCGAAGGTCTTGTTGTTTCTATATACAAAAGTTACAGTCTCTTATATCCTAACAATTACAGGGGAATTATATTGAATAGCTGTTTTTGGAAAACTCTTCTGTGCCATTTTGAATAACAGGCTTGTGAAATTGACTGATAAAAGAAAACTGATCTCTAAAGCCCAAATTGGATTTAAGCAAAACTGCAGGACTACTGATCACATTATGGTTTTAAAAACTTTAATTGACAAATACAGTGTACAGTTGGGATAAAAATAAATTATATGCAGCTTTTTTGACCTCAGAAAAGCATTTGATTCAGTTTGGCATGAGGCATTATTTTACAAATTAGAGAAGTCTGGTATAGGTGGTAAATTTCTTGATGTTATCTACAGTATGTATAACCAGGGCCAGCCAAAGATTAAAACGAATAATAGTTTAAGCAACACCTTCTTTGTGTCTGGAGGTGTTCAACAAGGGAATATACTCAGTTGCATATTATTCAACCTTTTTATTAATGACCTGTTGGAGGAACTGATTATTTCCAAGTCCTCTATCCTTTGGGATGAGCAGGTGCCAAGGTTAGCATATGCAGATGATTTGATACTGCTATCTGTAGACAGATATGGTCTACAAGAAAAACTATATAAAATGAACGACTTTATAGAAGTCAATGGGAACTATCAATTAATGTTGACAAATTCAATGCTGTTGTATTTGGTCAAAAAGAGGCTTCCAAATGTGAATTCAATATGGGATGTATACCATTAAAGTGTTCCAATAACTACAAATATTTAGGACTTACTCTCCATGGCAGTGGTTGCTTTAACAAAGCAGTTGGTTGCCTTTTTCAAAAGCTGAGAAAAGCATGTTTTATTTGTCTAGTGCACTCAATTATTATAACATGAACATTTAACTCTGTTGTAACCTCTTTAATTCTTTAATTAGACCTATACTATCATATGGCTTTGAAATATGGGTTGGCTATTACTTAAGTGCAAGCAGGACCAATGATATCTCTTTTCTGTTTAAAAATAGTGAGATTGAGAATATACCCTTCAAATTTTGTAAGCAGGTTATGGGCATGCATTCTAAAGCTGGGAACCTAGCTGTCCTTGCTGAGATGAGTAGATACCCAGTAATATTGGATTCGATTATTAGCAGTATAAAGTATTTGTTCCACATATTTGATTCTGATAGAACCTCCCTTTCATATAAAGCCTACATGAAATAAGTGGAAGAATGTAGAAAAGGTCAGACCAACAATTGAGTCAGTAAAATAAATATGATAGTCAAAACCAAATTATGTTTTGAAGCATTTGTAACATATTTCCGAACTTATTTGTTGGGGTCATCTAAGAACTCGCATGTAGTATGTGCATTGGCCAACTATACATCTGATACGTTTTCAACATACACCAATTAGATTTCAGATGAAGTCACACTCATTGTTATGTAATATTTGTTACAGCAGTAGGTTGCAGTAAATATGTGCTGAATAGTCTGCTACAAGGAAAGTATATTTGCAGACTTAAGAATGCTGTCACATACAGATCTTTGTTTGGAGGGTGACTAATGCTTATATGTTAGTTAACAATTATGGGGAAGGCCTGAATGAGGAGTAGCATTATGTTCTTTTATGCTATAGACAGAGGTCTCAGGTGCATTATTTCGTCCTCTTATATATATACTCGTATTGAGGATAAGATAATGTGTATTCTCCAACCTATTGTTTTCTTGTCACGATGATAACTAATTTGTTGTTTTGTTAATGCCTTTAGCTGTATTTCAGCATATCTGTGCCAATAAAGAATTAAATTGTATTTGCTTAATATAAATGAATTTCACTGCTTTGGGTGTCTTCAGTCTTGAATAAAACGAAATTGATAAAATAAAATAAAAATCATTCAGTGGTAGTAGTTCAGTAGATATATTTTCCCAATAGAATATTTTAAAGTGAATTGCTCACGGGTTTGAATTCAGACATTACTTATATAATTTAGAAAAAGAACCCGATATCTTATGTATACAGGAAACCTTTCTAAAAGAAATATTACAGATTTCAATGCCGGGATATATACCTATAAGTCAGGACAGAGGCGATGGCACTATAATTGCTAAAGGTGGGCTAGCATTTTTTATTAAAAATAATATTGCTTATACCAATATTAAATTATCTGTACTCAAGACTATTGAATGTCAATGTATACAGCTGACTCTTAAAAACACTAAAATGGTCAATATCATTAATTTATATAACCCAACAAGATACCGTCATATTGAAGATTTTAATAGTCTTCTATCTACCATGTATCAGTTTTTGACTGGAGTTCATTCAATAAAACTTGCTGTTGCCATCTATGCCAACATTTTGATTTCGTATGTAATAATAATCTCGTTCCCATAGCCAGCCCTAATCTAGCTCCTTTCAGCGGCTTCCGGTGGCCTTGCCAATCCAGCTGGCTAAAAAAAAATCATTACCCGGTGACCAATTTTCGTCATTACCATGTGTTGCCTAAAGAGTCCAGTTTTGTGTGACTGGCAGACTTCTATCATTGAATTGTGACCTTTATTTCTGAAATATTATCTCAAATTAAATTCCCATATACAAATTTTGATTTTAAAAATGTAGAATGTAAAGTTTCTCTGCCATTCACTTTCATTTTCGGCTCTCAGCATCACGCAGGTTCGGGACTGCACACGTATGCAGGTCTTCAACTGGTCTCCAGTGGAAATATAGGACAAAATATAGGACTTTTTTCTTAAAAATACAGGACAGATATAGGACATTTTACTGAAAATATAGGATAACTATAGGACAATCTTCAACTTGGCATTAGTTGGACATCAGCAGATTACGTATATGAAAGAAACAAAGAAGTGTGGTTCAAGCCTTTCTCTGATAACCCACCATATTTATCATGATCGAAGACTCCATGCAGTCGGTCTGAGGATGCCATGGTGGGAAATCATAGTAGGGTTGTGTGATAAGCGAAGTCAGCTACTGTACCAGTTTCGTCTGTTTCGTCTGTGGTCTGAAAAATATGAAGAAAGATTTTACCATATCAGTGAAATGAAAATCCAACTTGAAAGATGGGTAACATTGCATGTTACATTGCTATATGTACATCAAGGAAGATAACTGCTGAAATTCCAGTTATCTCGAGTGATCTTCCTTGAAACTGATCAGGATCACAAATGTCAGATTATCCAAAGTATTACATGCAGATGAAAAGTAGTCATTTGTTCATCAAGTGGTGTGAGATTGTTATAATTATTATGGCCTTATTTATTGGGAATGACATCTATAAAAATAATATTAGCGTGATTCAGACCAGCAACATTTTGAAAGTCCATTTCTTGAGGAATAATATAAATTGTTTGTAGCCTAACATACCTGTTTTCATGCATACATAGCCATGATTATCACTAATTTTATCCTCGACATTTACGCCGATTGTGCCAACTCGTGTATTGGCCTATTGTGTTTGACAACTAATCTATTGAGAATGTTTTGTTTGATTTTTTGAAAAATATATATTGTTGTGTTTTGAAACTTATGTCACTGGTAAAATGCAATTATTATAGTATTCAACCAAAATATTAGCAAAAAACATTCTGTAGAACTATCTTTTTAAAACATTTTCTGTTTTGGGTGTCATTCTCTGGGTTAAATTTTGACTTCAGCCATTGTTGATTTGGACAAGTCCAATACTGGTAGGTTTGATAGGCATTCTATTCCATTCATGGAATTTTTACAGTTCCATAATGTCACAAATCAACAGTACTGCCATGATGTCACAATATGACGTTACAAAGACAACATATCAATACTGGCCACAGTAGCAACGTCATAGCGTTGATCCTGACGTCACAATAGAAAATGACTACCTCCCACTCCTTTGCGCATATGGGTTAGTCCCCCTCAGTCTTGGTGACATCAAAATTTAACCCAGAGAATGACCACCCAAAACAGAAAATGTTTCAAGCATATAGTTCTATTGAGTGCTGTTCGGTAATATTTTGACTGACTACTATAATATTTGCATTGAACTAGTGACATAAGTTTCAGAACACAACAATATATATTCTTGTCAGCATTTTAATTTTATTGTCTCTTTGGCGAATCATTTTCCCCTTTGTTAAAGTTTGTAACCCCCTAAACTTTCGGTGAAACAACCAAATTTCTGAAAGTATGAGATATACAATCTGACGCATTGAGAATGTTGCGAATGTGTATTCATCAGATACAGTCTAGGTATTGGATAATCCTCAAACACTTTTGAGAGCATCTATTCAGAGCACCATTAAGCGTTTTTGAACAAGGAGTACCTTAGTCAGATTTCACTCCGCCGTATATTGTATCACCACTTCCACACATGTCCTATTCATGCATCTTAAAATCATTAAAATTCTTCTTTTTCACATATAAATATCGTCTTGCCATTAAAAAGCAACATCGTTTTACAAACTATTGTCGGTATATTTTTGATTAATTAGATAAAATGCATATTTGATGTAGTTTTTTTTAAAGAAAGGTTTCTATTCTAGATTGAGCTTCTAATGGATGTAATTTAGAATTATCCCGTTCTCAAAAACACATTAGCTAGTTAAATAAACGTACCATCTAACGGCTGAGACAATGTGATATTGTTGATAGGGTAGGTTCTGATATATCAACGTAAAAATCAACAAGTTGTCCTATTATTTTTCACGCCCTTACCTATGACAGAAGTTCACCCTACGGCGGAAGTTCGAGCAGCTGTTTGGTATGCAGGGTGTGGTAATGAATATCAATGAGTGAGGTAGGACTGGATCATGAATATAAATGAGTAGACATTAACCCTTTATATTACTTCAGATAAGGTTATACATGTACATCTATCAGCTAGTTCAGGACTTTCATTTAATGGAGAAGGGAAATAAATAAGGAACAAATTGAAATAAAAGAACAGAAATAACATTTGCTGTACAATATCTACTCCTTCATTTTCATATTAACTACTCTTTTGAATGACTAACAATGGCATTGGTAAATAATACCTTGAAAATGTGATTATTGAAGGTTCTTTCATATCATTCAAATCAGGGGAGACAACTTGGATTAACTCCACTGATGTGCATAATAACATGAGATCTTTACATATAGGTTTTGTCTTGTAATTAATCACAGGCACGGCGGAAGCAATTGGTAAAAGATTCAAATAGAAAATTGTTGGGAAAAGCTAGATATGAGTAATAAGTACAACAAATTAGAAGTTGATTGATAAGTTATCCAATGGACAAGAGTGGCAGGAAAAAGAAGAACGAAGAAACTGACAAACATATTTATCATCACAGGGATGCCTAACTAGGGATGTTTGGTCTCAGTCCAGTAGCAAATCACATATCTTCAATATATGTCATGTATGTGGGGCTGGAAATTGGGGCATGCTAGGAACTGAGAGGCATGCTGCGCCGAGTTGGAACTCCTGGAAACTCCATGGCATACTTTTTGGAGCTAGGGAGACAAAGGATGGCTATACCATAACAAGAGGGGAATGGCCATTCCAATTGGAACTCTAATCTATCCAGATCACTGGTCATGGTGTATCCGATTTGCCCAACCAGCATATGCCATTCCTATCAAGGAACTCATATATTCTTATTTCAAGAAGCCCCTAAGTAGAGAAGAAGCTGAAGGACAAATTCTTTGAAGTCTGAGAGGAAACAACATGAGGGCGTGTCTTAAACAAAAACAAAAATCTCGGATAGCCTATAAACATTTGACTTCAAAGTAACCAGATGGAGACATTGACTGTCACTTAATTCGTTCAAATATGGGCATGTTCGGAGAGATCATAAGCTCACAAATATTTCTTGTTGAAGTGGCTGATACTTGTTGTAGTGTAAGCTATCCGTCATGGCTTGAATTTGACAGATAAACCATGACTTAATTCGGATTATGGAATGAACAAGGGTGCCCCTCAGGCTTATTGAAAAGTAAAATCTGCATTCAATACAGATATAGGTTTTTCGCTTTATTGTTTTTTTTTATCTGTTTCTGCCTGTTTTCTTTTGTTTCATTTTTTCTTGTTCTTTTTTTTTTTTTTTGCTGAAAATATTGGGGGACCATGCCCCCCCCCCCCCGGCCCCCCTGTTCCGCTGTGCCTGAATCAGATGACAACAGTTCTCTTTACGCCTGTGTACAGAGAAATTCTTTTAACATTCATGACATTCGTCAAGAAAATATATGGTTGTCATCACAAAAGATTAAAGTTACAAAGATAGTCATTAACAGTTTTGGGAGGATGGGGTAGTTTCGGGGTGAAGTGTTGAAATAAGGGGTTTCCTTTACATATGTACATAACCCCATGCTTTTTGTAGAAAAATACAAAGTATGGGTTTATGTATAGAGACCCTATATTTCGACACTCCACCCTACTGCCCTCCCCCTCTCTTCCTTTTAGGGCCTGTGGTGTGAATGGAGAAGTTTATCTCCCACAGAAAGAAGGCAATACATACTATTATAAGAACGTCAGTGAGTTGTGTTGGTAGTCTGCCAGGAGATGATCGACTATATAAAATTCATCATCCTCATTATACTGGACTTCATGTTCAGCTGACGTCTTTCCATCTGATGCCTCAGTTCACCTGAGAATGGAAATGATATGAAATAATGTAAGTTAAAGTCACAAGATGCATACCTGTTCATAATCGATGAAAATGCTAATGGCCCGTGGGGCTTTTGAGGATTGACTTTGGGTGTTATTGGGCTGAGCCAAGAACATGGAATGTTATACACACCTTACATCATGGAAATAATTAAGGGCCTCAGTTTGTCTACATAGCTTGTCATAAGAGACAATTGCGGCATTCATGGGTTTTCTGGGTGAAAAACAGAATAGAATGCTACTTATTGGGTTCTGGGTGTAAAGAGAAAGAGGACCTAAATGTCATAATCTGATTGAAGTATTGTTGACAAGGATGTTAAATAACAATTCGTTATAAATTCAAATTGATTTATATTTTTAGTATTAATTATAATGAGTATTAAACATTTGTGAACAATGTTGATATTTATTATCAAATCAAACCTGCTGAGTGGAGGGAGGCTGTGTCAGGTAGTCAAGACAATAGCAGGTTTGATTTGATAATAAATACCAACATTGTTTTATATAAATGTTTAATATTTATTGCTCAAATCTACACATTCTATTGTATGGCTCACTATCAACAGTAAGGAGGAAGACCTCGGCTTTGTTGGAGTGTGACTATAACCGCTGAGATGATCAGAGATACATGGTACCATAAATTGAACCCCTAAGTAAACCTTGGGCGTAAAGCACTGTAGGGGGTAAGGGACAATTTCCAGTAAGAAGGCTATAGGGACTGAGACTTCTGACCCGAATAGTAGTGGACCAATTGACCATAGTTGTGGTATGCTACTTGAAACCATTAGTAAACCCTGGGCGTAAAGCACTGTAGAGGCTAAGAGGCAATTACTAGCGAGATGGAAGAAGGGTATAAGGGCCAGGGCTTCTGTCCTGAATACCATTGTACCAATTAACAATTGCTCCAATCGCCAATTTCTTTCTAAGAATTTGAATGTCCAATATTACATTTACTTATAAATAAAAACATTTATACTCATTGTATTTACATGTATTAGTGTCAAGGTCTTGACAGCTGGCTAGCTGATATTGGCCAACGATTACCGATGTGCCGTCACTGGTAACCATCTTGCAGATTGGTCGGTCGGCCTGATATCGGTACTGCCCCTCCGCCCCCACCCTTTTTTTCTTTGAAGACTAGCTGACCACATGCTGGGCAGCCATAAGAGGCCATAGCATGGTTAGGCAGTATCCTGCAGGGTTGGCTTAATAGGTTAGCCCACGCTGGTAGGCGACGTGGAGAAGCAGTGAGTGGAGGGATCAGAGTCGGAAACCACAGTCGACAAGGTCACCACAGAACAACGACAAGTATGGTGCAGTCGTATTGAACAATCTTCTGTGGTACTTCCTGCAATAAGGTGATGGGTGGGTAGGCGTACGTAAGGAAATAGCCTCAGTAGATCGATAAGGCATCGATGGGGTAGGCTCGAAGTTGAAAACCGGATTGATGAATAGGTAATGCAGTGCATTGTTCCTTGTCGCAAGCAGATTGATAAGAGAGTTCCCAGATGCTGGTCATATGTCGGAAGACTTCTGGATGCAGTGGATTCAGTCTGTAGTACATGTGGAAGTGATGTTGCAGAGACAAGTTGAAGAGGGTCCAAACCAGAATGTTGGGTAGGATCCGGTGGTACCCATTTGGTTGATATGAGCAATGACGATTGAATTGTCTGTTGCAATGAGACGAGATAAATTCCCCAGTAGATGACTCTAATGCTGGACTGCACAGATGACAGCTTTCATTTCCAAGAAGTTAAGGGGAATTAGGACTTGTGACATTTTTGAAATTTTGAAAGTCATTTTTTTGAATTACTTCAAAGAAATAGTCATATTTTCTTGTGTTTAATTGTGTTTCCTATCTTTCTGAGATGAAATAATGCACTCTTGATAATTGAGTGCCTTTTTGAAAATTTCAACCTGACAAACAAAATGTCAAAATCTCTCAAGTCCCCCTGATTCTTAATATGAAGTTTGGCATCCGATGTCTCGGATCATGCATTGGTGTAGAGATGGTGTAGTGGAGTTGGCGGTACAATGGGTATCGTACTCCCCATACGACATTGTAACGGCAGTCTTTCATTTCTGTAAATCAGAGGAGTGCTATAAATCACACTGCTAAAATGAGTGAGGCGAGTGATCGCACTCCTGAAATTACTATCCTAGCTCTTCAGGCCGGGGTCCAGGGACCGCCTAGTTCCCAGAAGCTCTTTGGTCCTAGTTTGGTGAAAATGCATTCTGAGCCATTTCCAGCAAATAAATCTGGAAATTCTCTCTTACATTTTTGTCCTCATTTAATGTTTGTTTGTTTTTTGAATTCATGGAGATCTCAATTGGAATTATCTGAAGTTATATACAAGAGACATGTGCCCCCTTATCTACATTGTCTGTCCAGTCATGCTTTGTGCTATTATGACAAATAAATTCCACAGGTGGAAAACTTGACAGAGCTCCAGCATTTTCCAGACGGAACCTCAGATATGAAGCGATTTTCTTCAGAAATTCTTTATGAACGACAACTTACTTTGGAATATCAAGTCTGATAATAAAATCTAATCAGAACTTGTGCAAAATGACTACCTAAAAAAATCTTTCAATCGTGTCGTTTGTTTCAAACAGTGTATTAAAAGTTCATTGCAACGTACGCAAATCAAAACATGGCGTCTGCTAACATTGGCGGGTAAAACAAAAATTTACTTGAATTTTAGTACGGAATAATCTTTCTGGTTCAGCTTAGTTAAGATTCATAGCGTCTCCCTTCCCTATGAATCTTAGCTAGGTTTAGCTATGATTTCACCGCTAGGTTTTATTGAACAGACTGATATATTCATGAATATTTATTACGCCTCAGAGTAGTTTGTTTGATGGCCGATTGATCAATTGCCATCCCATAAATAGTTCGTATTAGGTCAGTTACATACGACATACGAATAATTACGTGTTAACGTTACTATAGTGAAACGTGGAATTGACGTAGCCTGGCCTTCAAGGCAACGTCACAAAGCCAATAAGTAAGAAAACGAAGAGCTACGTTGTTTCAATGGCTTTGTGACGTTCCGCCTTAACGTTTGCATTCAACTCAAAGACATTGTGGGCATGCGCAACTTATACAACCTGTTCCGTATTAGGTCAGGAAATGTGAATGAGTTGAAATTGTCTTACGAAAACGAACCGCATTTTATCGTTGCTGTTGACAGTGTTGTGGCTTTTTCGGCTTAAAGAAAAGGCTCTTCGGCATAATAAAATCGTTATCTCGCCTGACGGCTCGACCGATAAGAATGGAATTCCCCACACTGAGTATGTAAATAGTTCGTATGCCCCCTCACCCCCCTCAAACAAATATCATAACTGGTAATATTAGCGCTTTCGAAAAGAATATATTTGAATAGTCTTTGGCGATATATTCAAGATGTACTTCAAACATAACATCAAAGGGAGGATCGGACTTTCCGAGTTCGATGTTGGAATTACGATTTTTTATTTCCCTAAATAGTCAAGGAATGTACCGCCGAACACAGAAGAGTTCCTATTTTCCTTTCGGTAATGCGTGATGAATTATCGACTTGTATTTTCAAAAAAAATATGCATTGGGATTTGGGGAGCAGAACTTCTGTAGGTGCGCGATTAATGAAATTAGGCGATACTGCATATGCCTTAGCAGCTAATGCTATGATAGGTACCAGTATTAATAGAACATATTATAGATGTAATAGATAAGTATGCATCTTATACGCTAAATAATATATAGCCCTCAAGAGCATACTCTTGAGGGCTATATATTATTTAGCTAAAATGTAATCTGGTAATGAATTACTGTTGTGTCAATATTACTTGAGGCATACCATTCGTGTATATCAAAAATGTACTTAAAAATACAAATTCTTATCATATCTGGGAAAATCTTGGGTGTAAAATCCCTACGGGTATCCGACCAGTTATCGGACAATTTTCGCGGTTTATTTGGAATATATAAAAAAGTACTTCTTGAAATGACCTGAAAACTGACACGATGATTGCTGAGCTCGTCGGCTATCTTCCGTTATGAATTCCGCGCATGACGTCACTCCCTTCTGCACGTGCGAGAGCTATTTTTAACTCGACTTTTCAGCTCAGTTCCCGCTGTGGACAGTATCAGTTATCGGACACCCATGGTAAACAAGAATTTGACGTTGAAGTACAATGTATTTTCAAGTTTTGTGCATGACAATCGTTAGTTGGAGTTCTGTCGTTTAAGATGATATGATCATTGTTCAATTTCTATATGTATTTACTTGAGAGCGAGATCGGGAAGACAAGGTGGTAGATCGAATTTCGCACCTCGCCACAACACGAAAAATTTGGAATTTTGATGAAAACAAAAATGTTAGATTTAAATTTTTCGACTTTCGTGGCTACCTATAATTCTATATTTTGCATAACAATTAGAAATGATCTCTACTTTGTTCTGACATATTATTGCCTTCTCATCACGAGCATAACACGTGCGCTCGAGATGCGTGTCCGATAACTGTCCTGTCCGATAACTGGTCGGATACCCGTAATGCTACAAATAAGTACATTAAAAAACAGCTTGAAGAGAAATTTGTCTCCTCTTGGAAAGAACAATTAAATATGTGCAGCAAACTCGATACTTATAAGATGGTGAAAAAAATAGCCCTGTTTCGAGAATATTTTGTTATCAGTGAACAACTATAAACATCGATCAGCACTAATAAAATTAAGAATTAGTGCACCTCAGACATAGACTATGTTACGCGACACATTGTCTGACCGTATGGTATTCACTCACCAACAATTTGAACTGTAGATAGAAAAGTCTTTGAGATATGGACTGGAAACAATGTAATCTATCTTGCGAGTGTGTGATTATTCTTGTGAGATGTTGGAATAATTATTAATTATGACATTTGATATTTTGTATACTTTTGTTTTGGAGGGCCCTTTTGAAGAACAGTTTATAACTTATTGAGTTAGAATTCAATAAATAAAGACTTATATATATACCATATAAATTATCCAAATGACTTCAATTTTTTTGAGCCTGTAGCTTTAGTTGCAGAAAGCTCGATATAGGTGCCACAATGATGTCTATCTGTCTTTCTATTTGTCTGTCTGTCTATCTGCAGAATGAAGTAAATGTTAAAGTTTTGGATTTATAAATTTTTCCTAAGAACCAAGTAAATCTTAAAGTTCGATCTTAATGCTTGCTCAATTATGAAATCCTCATTTTTCAAATGCTTACATGGCTACACATATTCGTGAACACTGGCAGAAGGGTCATACATATTTTATTTCTGCTGGTAGGCATAACAAGAGCCCAAGGGGCTTCAACATATGCCTGTTTATCTGGAATTACATTGGTCCAAATTTTAAGGTCGTTTAATAGCCTTGATTCTAATTGGCAGCTAGCAATCCAGAGAAAGGTCTACAATTTTGTGCTTGTAAGAATGTAAAATATATCACATATTATATAGAATGATAAAGTAAAATGTGGTGAACTCTTGGTAACTAGCAGACCTTGAAGCAAGAACCGAGAGCTCACATATCCCACACTAAAAATGACAGTAGTCAAACAGAAGAAAATAGTAGTTTCCCTGCTAATGAACTCCTTTCAGAGGAGAGAATTTTTCATGAAGGAAGGAGAAAATGATGAAGATTAAAAAAAATTAGAACTGTAGATAGAAAACTGTCTCCGATATAGACAGGACATGAGGGACGGACAGACAGACGGATGGAAACCGCCATCACATAATACGTCTGCCTTTTGGCGGGCGTATAAAAAGGGTAGATGTACTAGGTTTGGTTGATGCTCATGTTATTCTGTATGCGAAAGATCTTACAACCGATGTGCAATAATATGTATACGTAATCATCTCTCAACCGTTATTCTAACATGGGAGCGAGAACTTTCAGATGGGAATAACTGGTACATAACATACCAATAATAATGGGGAGTCGAAATATATGAATTTATTGAAGAGCTAATACACACAATTTGAATATATGCTTTATCAAACACTTGAGAGCTGTCAAATTGGCGGATAAAGTAATAAGGACAATCACTTTTCTATGCGACTGTTTTTTGTCAATTGCTTAGAAACATAATGGAAAAGGCAAACACTGCCTGAGGTTAGAACTTCACACAGCTTGCAAAACATCTTTGGGCATTTGGAATGTCATCACCGAATATCATGTCACTCTAGACACTGTCTTTTTGTTGTATTTGAGCAATTAAGAATCAGGGGGACTTGAGAGATTTTGACATTTTGTTTGTCATGTTGAAATTTTCAAAAAGGCATTCAATTATCAAGGATGCATTATTTCATCTCAGAAAGATGGGAAACAATTAAACACAAGAAAATATGACTATTTGTATGAAGTAATTCGAAAAAATGACTTTCAAAGTTCTAATTTCCCTTAACATCGGATTTTGAAAAGTCACATACATCGTAGAAATACAATTGTCATAATTACTTACTTTTTTCATCAATTTGATATCTCTGCCATGGTGTGTTATTTAATGCACACTTTCAAAGTAAGATTGACAAACAAAGAAATCATTCAAAATCGATAAGCTTTATTGATGTAGACTTATACATGTACATAGTTATATACCTTACAAAAACATCCATGCTTTCTGCTATAATGCATTTCGATATTTGATGAAGAAAAAAAATACATAAATGATTAAGGGCGATTGGTCAACCAAAAAACATGCAGAATTAGTTTGCTAACCAATCACATTGATCTACATGTATATATAGGCCTACTTGAAACTTGCATGCATATATTCAAGTCGACAATTCCTTTATTACCTGTACCGCCTATGCCAACTAAAGTGAACAACTGTTTGGCAACAACATAATTAAGTGGCAAGAAAGCTGGAGAATATTAATATCTGAAGAGGAGAAAAAAAAGTGTAACAAAATCATTATATTGTCAATTTCATGTTTTACATTTGACGAAAAACAGATTACTACAGCAGAAAATGATATTTTTTTTCAAAGTCTGACAATTGTACTTTTTTTTTCACTTTGGATTTAGTTTCATTAAGTATTACATCTTTCCTAGCCAATTATCCAAAATAGAACATATAATTTGGAGTTCTAACACTTTTATAAAGTTTGAAATTGCCATTTGGAAGCCAGTGGAATACTTTTTGTAATGCTGGAGTGATCGAACTTTAAAAATTGGTGCGACATTTAAAAAGTGGTCAGTTACACTTCACCAACTTTTGTAACTTGTAGCTAACTTATATACATGTAAATTAGCCTCAGTTGACAAAGATGTTCCGTTTTTTTTTTTTGCTTTTAAGTCTAAATATGTTGTTTGAAAAATTAGAAGAAATAGGGTATAATCTGGTGTGAAGAACAAATATGACTACGTATTTCAGCAGGAAACTAAACTATACCTGTGTATAAGATTGACAAAGCGTTGCACATAACCAACTATGGTATCATATCGGGGTATGGATTGTCAACTTTGCAGAGAAACAGTTAATAGGTGAATGAACGAATTAATGGCAAATGACACAGTGCAGCATAAAATGAAGGTCTGTAAATATAACCAATTACCACCTCCTGAGGAAGACTTCTATTCACTCCTACACATTTACTATGCAGCTTGATCAAGTTTGGTGAAACTAATGGTAAAAGCAATTTACATAGGTCAAGAAAACTTAAAACAGTGCTCGAGATAAATAAATGAGCTATTTTTATGATAAGAATATCCATATACGTTGAAACCTGTGTAAATCAACAAGAGTATTCTGGCAAAAACTATCAAAAGCAATGTTGCAATTACACTAAAGTGGTTATCTCCCCTTTTTGTACCCCATCTTCCAGTGTCTTACTTTGTCTTCCACATGAACTGTGACTATAGCTGCGTATCCCAAACTAATTCCTGATAATTTTCACCTGCAAATCAGAACCTTTGTAAACCAGCTTTGCAAATCAATTTCAGGTTTCACAGTATATCCATGAAGAAATGCATTATTGGACTTAACAGAAATTATGACAACTTTCCATAGCACATAAATGAGAATATATTACCATGTTTATATATCAGTATACATGTACCAGTATGTAATTAAATTACATCGAAGAAATAGATTATGATGAAGTTACGGCATCATGCCACAAAATGATAAATAAACATGATAAACATGATAGGTGATTAATTAAATGTATATGGAATTTTACAAATGTTCTACAACCATTCAAAAACATTATCAAATCTATTTAAGGGAGTAACGTTTCTAGAGGTTGAATTTTTTTTTAAATTTCAGTATTTTTTCATCAGGTTAGGAGATGATGATCCATGGAGAAAAAATAGGGGGTCACCATACTTGTTAAAAAAATATGGTAGCCAAAAGCATGTATACCACTTAAAAGCCATAACACTGAATAAATAGGGACATTTGGATTTTTTCTTCGATGGTTTCAATATAAGATCCTTAACAGAATTTTAACAACAAATGTCTCAGCCAATAGAATAACACCAGCAACTTGTTCACTATGTACCTTTTGCAAAAAGGAAGAAGAGTTAATTATACACCTATTTTGGGGATGTGACGTAACCCAAGCTATTTGGCAGGAATTTGAACAATGGTTTCATTCATTAACATGTGTAAGGCTAAGCATTTCTAAGGAAAGGGCTATTTTCGGAATTCCGGGGAACAACAACAGTCTAAACTATATACTTACATCCATTAAATATGTTATCTACAAATGCAAAGCCTTACAGCAGAAGCCTCTATTCAATAATATTATTACTAATCTTGAAAATGTATATAATCAAAGTAAATACAATTTTTCTTCGAGAGGTGAAAATGAAAAATTCTGGACATTTTGGTCATCATGTCATTTGCTTTTTGTTACTCCTGCCGATGACAGTTGACACTCGCAGGATATAGGATAGGGATGTGCGGGTAATTGCGGGTTATTATTGACTTGTTTATAGGTTTCTTTTGGTTCCTCCCTCTTTCGCATAAACTGTGCTGAACATGCAATTAATACCAACTTGCTATACAGAGTAAATATCTGCGATATATGGGGGAATCTGCTTGATGTAAATGTACTATGTAAGATCTGTTCTACATGAGGGATTATAAAACTGAATAAAATACAAATTACAAAAAAAAAAATACTTGTTAAAAACATATGATAGCCAAAAGCATGTATACCACTTAAAAGCCATAACACTGAATAAATAGGGACATTTGGATTTTTTCTTCTTTGATGCTCAATAAATCAAACTTCCCAAGGTCAAATTTTTGCCATTTTGCTAGATAATATTAAACACATATAGTGCTTGTTAAATTTGTAATAAAAACAGGGGGACACCATACTTTCTTAGAAAATATTAGCGGTATAACAGATAAATTTGGGGTATTCCGGAGGAATAATTTTTAACCTATGGAGCACTTTGCACCATCCAACCATTGAATTTAAAATGCCAAATTTTTGGTCCGTCCCATCACACTATCGACCCACCAGTAGAACGCATAAATGGTTGTGTTGTGTCTTTTGTTGATTTTTATTCCATTTTGAGATGTCTGCGTACTTTTGTTAGGAAATCCAGCTTGTTTTGAAAAATCCGACAAATCACCATGTTGTAGCCCCATAAGAGCAGGGAAGTGAACGTCCTCTGCTTCCTTAAGCTATATACTTCACCCATCTCTATACATTCTTCAACAGAAGCTTTTTAAACAGAATATGAAACATATGAGCAAAAGGGCACTTAAAATAAATATTTCTTTGGGTTTTTTTTCTATAAAGCATGAGGAACAGGTGCAGGTTTTGCATATATTAGGGAGTTCGTTTTACATTTCTTATCAGCGCAAAGCAGAAATGAATTAAAATTTAATTACAGTGTATTTGACAAAATCGATAGTTGATATAATAATTTGAAGAACTAATGCAGTCAGTCTTTCACGTAAGTTTTCTATAATTCAGACCATTGTATCACCAAAAAGCCTTCTCTCTGGACTTATTGTTCTACCAAGATGAACCACATAGACTAAAGCTGTGAGATTGAGGTCTTCCGATAGTTCTGTTTCCTGTATTTTTAGTCAAATCTCCTTACATGATTCATAGAATACTGGCAAAACATTGAAGGTACAATTTTTGCCTTTAACCTTGTTAGTTAATTGAAATTGCATCAACTTCTTTGAGGATCTAGGAACTGGACGAAAGAAGTTGAATGGTACATAAAAATACATGAATAATGGATGTATATTTCATTTGGACTAAATCACAGAGTAGATTGGAGGTTAATAGATTCTCCAATGCATTATGGGTTATTTTCCTGTTTTGATCATGTTGATTGGTTAATTCAAATTTTTGAAAAGAAATCTGCCATTTTCATTGGCCTGGGAAGAAACTGGAATAAGTGCCAGCAAATCAAAGAGTTTCTGAATAGCTACCTTGTGATACATTTAGATGCACGTGTATGCAATATCTAAACATGACAAATATGAAGACCCACTTCTCAGCTGAAGTTATCACTGATAGGATATATACCAGATGTATATCACTAAACTTATTAATACATTAATCTTCCTGCAGATAAGTGTACATATATGTCTTTTGAAAATGAGATTAACTATAAAATTGTTGAAAAAATAGTAATACTCTGGGATATTCATGACAAGATGGCAACAAATACTTTTCTGCAGAATGTGGCTTGGATAGAATTAAGCAGATCAACTAGCAATGAAATCATGATGACACACACTAAAGTTACTGCAGATTTTTTGTTTATTGGTTATGGAATTTCCATAATGAAATTTTGAGCGGAAGTCGGAAATAAAAATGAAAAGATTTCTGAAACTTGCTTCCCAGAGAAAATTACGTTTGGCCCTTATTTTTCCAATGCAATGGCCTCCTTCTGAGTTTTCAAGGTCAGCAATTCTGTGAACCACGGAAGGAGAAAAATTGGCATAATTAACAATTCTACTTGGATATCCCTGCACTTCATCTGTGCAAGAAACTCTGGAGAACCTTTGTGAACACTGGGGATATAACTGCATTTAGTCTTCATCAATTATTCATTTTGATATTCGACATTACTAGTTTAGTTGTTTATCTGTCTGCAACTTTAACCATGGCCGTAATTTTTAAACTATAACCTATAGAGACTTTATATAAATGTGTATTTTATTTTCTCCAGCTCAACCAACTAGCCCTTAATATACATGTTGTAATGACAAATAGCTGCCCCTAGGAGCATAATGTTTCTCAAATATATCTGGTTACCTCTATTAAAGGACTATTGAGTCTGATTAGGTTTGTATGACATAGTGATGAGATTTGTGATTTGTCTTTCTGGGTCGTTACAGACCATATGACCGACTAGCATAACTATGATTTCCAGAGTAAATGTATAATAAGGCATAACGTATTTTTCATGGGCATTGTGTTATGTGAAATTTATCATAATTTAGTCCGATCACCAAGTAAAAGATTTGTTACATTCAGTGGTTTGTGGGTTTCTGATCAGCAAAAAATAGCCCAAATGGGCTCCAATACCCCTCAGATATCACTTATTGTTTACATTCAGCAATCATGCATTGCTTAGGATGTATTTTCGGAACTTTGACATTTCAGTGTAAGTTAACAGAAATGTGATCTAGATCTATTGTTGACGATAACCCCCAGCTAATTAACTTGCCAAACACCTATGGGTTGTCTACAGTTCTCTCATTTTAGAAATACAAAAAATATCGAGCCGGGTCAGCTTTTGACTAGGCCTTAATTTAATGGGAAATAGGAGGTTCTCGAACAGTAGTGCACTCTTCTATATTGGTCAGAATCAGCTTAAGTAATTTGATCTCGGAAATATAAATCAAGGTTAGTCATCTCCAATGATGTTCTGGTCTATCTAACTTAAATGCATATGGAACATGAATTCAGAGAGCCGATACTTTACATGTGGATGTAATCCTTAATGAAATATACTAGATAGAATCCGACCTAGATAACATAGGTTAAGGTCGGTCATCTTCAGCACACCTTGGGACCATCGCTGGATGTATACATAGTAGTATTATTTAATTTCTTCATTTTATATCATAGTAAACATTATGACATTAATAAAATAGGTTAAGGTCAGTCAACTGTGGTTGGCTTCTCGTACATCATCAGTTGCATTTGGAATATGAATTTGGAGACCCTAGCTTTAATCCTTAAAAAAATATAGCCAATACTGGAATTTGACCTTGATAAAATAGGTCAAGGTCAGTCATTTTCGATAGGCTTCCAACCCTTGACCAGATGCATTAGTGGTATGAATTTATAATACCGGACTCTATTCCTCGTTGAGATATCGTGTTCACTGACAGACAGATGGACGGACACAGATGAAGCTGATGATGACGATAGGGTGAAAACCAACTGGTTCATTTAATTACCATTATATTTTCATCGGTTATGCTGAGTACTATATCCAAGTCTTGAGAGAAAAGGTATTTTTACTCGTTTCTGGTTTAGTGACATCTCTCCATATATATATCTATTCAGAGTTGCAAATGAATATTTGTGCCAAGGGAGATAACTTTGCACTTAGTCTTTGTGGAAAATTTTGTGTCAATGCTGTTCAGATTATACCTTTTCTTGCCGTAATGTTTTGTTATTTACACCAATAATATTTACATTATATATCGGCACTCTGTGATCACTATAACTTTAATACTAGTACAGTGATTGATAATTCAAAGTCTGCTGATTTAAAGGACCAGTCTTTAATGTTTTCTCAATTTTAGTCCTAGTCGCTTGCACATTATTTTCTCTGGTCTCTTAAGCGCCAAACAGGCATGGCCGCTTTGTGGCGGGAGATCATTGTAGGCAAGCCCTTCACCCCTGGTAGGAAAACTTCACGGTCTGAATGAAGGGACTTGCAGGTTAGCTTCCTGTTACCAGTTTCCTCTAAACATTTGTTCTGTAACAGTTCGGTGACAACCTTCTTGACATCTTCCTGGTAAGAAGGCAGTTTATGGAAACTCTTCTTTCCCTTGATGGATGTGACTTGGTTAAACCGCTTTACTGCATCTGTCAGGAGAGGATACTCTATGGAGTGTGCCATGATGGACTCTTTGGTTTGATGTCCAGTACAGGCTACCTTAGTGTCGCGATTCAACATTTCAATGTATTCGTCCACTGCCATATTCAGGTTCTTTCCACCTGAAATATTGATGAAACGATTCCAGATGAACCGCTGTGCCTGTTCTTGGGTCAGATGTTCTTCCACAAGTGAGGTGATTTGGATGCTGCCTATGAGGTATTTATATTTGCCAGTCTGACTGTGAATCAGAGTCTTATGGCCTATGAGGTATTTATATTTGCCAGTCTGACTGTGAATCAGAGTCTTATATTTGGCGGAGTGAACTACTTGTTCTTCATCCCCCATATCGACATTGCTGATTACATCAGCATTAATAAACAAAACCTACGAAGCTCCTGTGAAATGGTGCTGGATGAAGAAACTATGCATAATCAATTCAAGTGTATAATCTTTATGAGCACTAATTTGAAATGTACAGTGAAGTATAGACACTCTAGCAAATGGGAGATCAATATCTAATCAGATTCCCATTATCACCTGCTCTGTTTTCTGTCCAGCCTGATCGCTGTATTTGTGTGGAAAGCTTGCTGGATATATGGATGAGAACACCTTCTTCAGACACGGAATATTGCTGACAACAGCTGTTGCCACCAAAAATGTTAGTTCTTTTTTCAACTTCTTCTGGTTCTCATTAATTGAAGAACCCTGAATTATGGATATCAGTGACTATTCTATCTGTGACTGCCACCACCTGCAAATAGTTTAGAATCGAAAGATAATAGCACATTGACTTGTTTATTGGAAACCCCTAAGGCTTATATTTCATGAAATATAGCAGAATCATTTTATTACCACAAATTTGATATTTGTACGAAAGGTAACAATGACCTCAGAGATCTGCCTGCTGGCAACTATTCCAAAGACAAATTTACATTTATACTAGCTTGCCACTACCATGGAACTCGGCGAGTGAGATCTACATGTATTAATTTTCTGACAGACATGGCAGACATATTTACCTGGAAGCAGCCACTCATAACAGAGAACACACATACATGCACCATATTCCCTTGAATGGGCCAGTGATTCAGGGGAGACAATTCAATGTGATTTGAAGCATGGTTCTGTGACACAAAGTGGCTGCTTCTGACTATGGCATAACTTATAATAAATTTTGAAAATGGCAATTACCAAGCAATTATCTGAAAGAGATGGAGTGAGAGTATTTTATCCTTTGTAGTCCTATATGACAGAGGAATATTTCTATCCCAGTTGTCACCTGCCATCTAATATTTCTATATGGGGCTCACTGCAATGCCACTTTCGAGACAATTTGTCCACACCTGGTGAAGCTCAACAATCCTTGAACTCAGATGTCTTTCCCATGACTTGAGTTTGGTATCCAGGGAGAGTAGAGACATGCAGACACCAAGTTTTGATATTCGTTCGATATTCTGAAACATTCTTTAAATAAAAATTCAAACTGGTGATTTTTAAGATTCATGGATAGGACTGATGGAGCTTCCTTACAAAACTCCTTTTCAAGCAATGCCATGAAAATCTGTGAATGGCTTCATAAGAGCTGTCATGCAAAAGCAATTTTTTGGACAGTTTACGGGACTCTTCTGCTACAATTTTACATGCGCTTTTGATGACATTAAGCAAGGGCAACTTTTAACTAAAGTGTTGACAATTGTCTGGGCCTTGTTTGAATCATCCCTTATGATGGCCTTTAGAAGGGTCTGATCCGATTCTGACTCCACAACTCGAGATTTTGTTCCACTTGGATAGTGAATTGTAACCTAGAAATAAAACAGTGGAGATAATGTTACTTAAAACTGGCCTGAAACTATTTACATCACCGATATTTTGAATTATGGACAAATTTGCTGGTAATGTAGTAGAAATATTATTATTCAGATCCAAAATTTAAATAATTTGATGTCAGCTTTAAGTAAAAGGAAATTCATAGGAAGTCAGTTGGGTTCATCAGAACAGAGTGGGAAGTATAAAAATACACAGAATTTGCAATGAACTCCAAATTGATTTGTTGCTACATCACACTTATGCTCCTTACTGACTGATGAAAATCAATGATTTAGAGGTAATTTGAAAATGTTGTACAGAATTGGTGCCTTGTATAGAATGTGTAGCATTTAAAGTTTTCACTTTACTGAGAATAAAATGTAAAATAAGATGAACATACCATGCAAATCATCAAATACTTACTCAGTTCAATAACTACTCTGATAATAGAAACTTGATTGGTAACGCCAACAAAATACGGGTCAGTAGATCTACATCAAATAAAACAAAGTTAGTAAATAATGTAAGTGTAGGTGGAATAATGGTAATGTTTCTCATGCAGTTGAAAATAACTGATTTGCAACAAAAATGCCATGCATGGAGACACTCATCATGTGTCTGAATAACCTGCCAGCCAAGTATAACAAATTTTGATAATGATAAGTACTGTATCTGACAAATTATTTCCACATAATCCTCAGTTCAATCTGGAATTAATCAGCATGAGCAGTTATATATTTTGAAATATTATCATTATTGAAAAGAGAAATACAGCAAATGCTTTGATAAATGCCTTTGGAATACATTTAATTTTATTCATACTATCAAAACATACTTAATCATAAAAACTTTCAGGATGTTGTGAGATATGCAGCAAATATCGAGATTTTTCAAACATTGCATTCTTTGTGAAGAGTGTTACAAAAGCCAACCATCCTAGACCCTTTGTTCCTGTAACATTTTTCGTGGTCATCTCAAATGTGGCTTACAGAGAGAAATTTGATTCATTCGATCAGTGACTGTATGCATGTATACACAAAGCCTTATGAAAAGTTGCCTTGTTGAAATACATTGGATAGTTTTGTTGACAATACAATAAATTTTGTACAGTAACACAGCCAGGTCTGAAATGGTTTGGACCTTTATTGTTTTAAGGGGGAATAATGCTAGGAAGTGCAATATTACCATACAAGTTACAACACAATTGTAAATTAATCAATCTAAAACTAAGTCAGATCCTCAGCAAAATATGCACTCTAGAAAACAACTTGTTTTATCAAACTGTCAATCATTTGGATTTATCAATTTAAAATTCTTGCTGTAGAGTATTACTGCACTTTCTCGTATCATTTCCTATTAACCCCAAAGAATCAGTTAATATATCCTAGGCCTACTTCATCTTTCAACTTCTCTTTGTCTAATCCCAGTTTGCTCCTGGCCTTAGCATGGGGCTGACTTGTTTGTATTTGTGGTGGAATATTTTCATGAGCAATGAACACATGTATATAGATTAGTGTGCCCTTAAGGCCTATAATTTAGCATTGTACATGTATAGCCATGTATGTTTGTGTTTGTATTGCCTTTAGCCCTCGTGGCATAAGTGTGCAAATAAATCTATCTATCTATCTATCCGTAGGCAGGATAGGCATACTCTTTTTTACCACCATTTTGACATGTTTAAATGGACTGGCGCTGGTCACGGTCAACGTCTTTAATAATTTGCTGGAGGCCTCTGGCGTAAATACCTGCCGTCTTTTCTCCACTTTGAAGCGCCGAGGGCTCGTAACGAGCATACGTCTGGTCTGTAGCTGCAAATAATTGGCTGATAAAGTTTTGTGGATCCTCTGAAGCTCCCTCTCCAGTCATACACATGTTTTCATGAGCCCGTTGCATGTTGTCCATGCGATATCTCTAGTTTCAAGGTATGGAATGGTACCAAACTTTGAGTATACCTCACTCGCATGTCAAAGAGGAGCGATACATTTTGAGATCAATTTTTCCAAGGTCAAGGTCACAGGCCTTCCAAACTGAACAAGCTGAGTAGCTAGCAGCTCCTCCGCCAAGTAGCCTGTTTGAGAGCATACAGCATATATGCTTTCAATATCTCCTTAAATATAACTTGGAAAGTTGATATGTGTATGTGGAAAGAGACGTTCATCTGGAATTGTTGAGACAATTTGAGGAGGTTTGGGAAGCAGTAATGGGTAGTGTAACACTGGAATGTAAGTCTGTTAAGTTGTATATGTATTTGTGGATGGTGAGGTTTATAAATCGGTGAGTGGAATAGATCAAGATATCGCGTTCACAATACAGATGGGTACAATATGGGTGAGTGAAATCCAAGATGGTCAATGGCAGCCATCTTGGATTACATACTACCTCAATGAAAATCAATACCAATCGCTGTCTAACTGATGTGAAGCACCATCTCGAGTTTGAAGTTGATTGGTCAAATTGTTGTCGAGATATCACGTTCACAAGATCCGAGACGGACGGAATCTAATATCGTCAATGGCAGCCATCTTGGATTTGTACCTCAGTGAAAATCAATACCAATGGCCGTCTAATTGATGTGAAGCACATTCTCAAGTTTGAAGTCGATTGGTCGAACTGTTCTCGAGATATCGCGTTCACAAGATGTGGGATGGACAGAATCCAATATGGTCAATGGCAGCCATCTTGGATTATGTACCTCAGTGAAAACCAATACCAATGGCCGTCTAACCGATGTGAAAAACCTTCCCTAGTTGTTTGAAGTCGATTGGTTGATTTGTTTTTGAGATATCGTGTTAACAAGATGTGGAACGGAGTGAATCCAATATGGTCCATGGCAGCCATCTTGGATTACGTATCTCAGTGAAAATCAAAACCAATGGCCGTTTAACTGATGCGAAGCACATTTTCAAGTTTGAAGTGGATTGGTCAAACTGTTGTCGTGATATCGCGTTCACAAGATGTGGGATGGACAGAATCCAATATGGTCAATGGCAGCCATTTTGGATTATGTACCTCAGTGAAAATAAATACCAATGGCCGTCTAATTGATGTGAAGAACCTTCCCAAGTTTGAAGTCGATTAGTTGAATTGTTCTCCAGATATCGTGTTCACAAGATCTGGGACGTATGGAATCCAATATGGTCAATGGCAGCCATCTTGGATTACGTACCTCAGTGAAAATCAATACCAATGGCCGTCTGACTGATGTGAAGAACATTCCCAAGCTTGAAGTTGATTGGTGGAAATGTTCTTCAGATATCGTGTTCACAAGATGTGGGACGAACAGAATCCAATATGGTCGATGGCGGCCATCTTGGATTACGTACTTCAGTGAAAATCACTACAAAGGCCGTCTAACTGATGTGAAGCACTTTCTCAAGTTTGAAGTCAATAGGTCAAATTGTTCTTGAGATAACGCGTTCACAAGATGTGGCACGGACAGAATCCAATATGGTCGATGGCGGCCATCTTGGATTAGGTACCTCAGTGAAAATCAATACCAATGGCCGTCTAACTGATGTGAAGCACCTTCTCAAGTTTGAAGTCGATTGGTCGAATTGTTCTCAAGATATCACGTTCACAAGATGTGGGACGGACGGATGGACGGAATTAATGATGGACGGAGGGACGGACGGAAGGACAGACGGCTAGCATTTCCAAGTCTTCCCACCACTTCGTGGCGGAGTACAATGAAGTTTAGCTCACCATATGTGTTAGGTTGGAATATTTTCTCCCCTACATGTATATGGCATTCATCCTGTCTCATATTTGAAACAGCTATAACTGTTGTGAAATAACAATCATACATTTAGTAATTTAAGAGGGAAGGGGATCCTTATGAACTTCATACCTCTTTATTAACTTGAGAACAAAGGTTTGTTCCATCACTTTCTTCTTCCTTCATGAAAAATTATCTCGTCTGAAAGGAATCCATTTGCAGGAAAACTACTATTTTCTTGTGTTTGAATATTGTCGATTTCAGTGTGGGATATATGAGCTCTCGGCTCTTGCTTCAAGGTCAACTAGTTACCAAAAGTTAAGCTCGTTTTAGTTTATCATTCAATATAAGATGTTATATATGTTACATTCTCAGAAGCACAAAATTGTAGGTTAGCTACCAATTGGAATTGAAGCTATCAAACAACCTTGAAATTTGGACCAATGTAATTCCATATACACGGGCGTATATTGAAGTCCCTTGGGCTCTTGTTTTATTGTTTATTAGACGTCATTCACAACAGGCCCATGCAGTCCAATTATGGAGACGATAACAAAAAGCAACAATCCTTTATACCAAATTTGAAGTCTCTGCCTACAACAGTTTGGCATTTATTGCATTACGTCATCATATTGACATTTTGCGTCATGTTGCCATGGAAACCACAAAAAATCATTGCAATGTGCTAAAATTCAATAGGCTTGTAGTTGATTACCCAACATTCCTTTATGCCAAATTTGGAGTCGAGCTGAAACAGTTTGGATTCTACCGCATTCACAATTTTATGTATGGACATTTTCTGTGACGTTCACGAAACCATGACATTCATTGCATACCCAAATTCAATAGGCTTGTCATTGGCCACCACCTGTATACCAAATTTGAAGTTCCTCAAAACAACAGTTTGGCTTCTAGAGTGTTCACAAGAAATGTTGACTGATGACCGGACGCTACATCAGATGACGACATAAAACTGATAACCGGACCATGCAGCCTAATAGGCTGTCCGGATAGTGAGTGTTGCCAGATGACTGATGGCATTTATTTACCAATGCAATCACACAAATACATTAATTTGACCGTATACAACGAGTCTTCTTTCAATGTATCCACCAACAAAAAATGGTGACTTTGGATTAGAAACTCAGATTTATAGCTCAGACCAGAAACGGGCAAACGAACGACCAGATGGTAACTGCCATCCCATGCTACATTTGCTTTCAGAAAACAGGCGTATAAAAACAATTACCAAATGTTTAGTAAAAACAATACATTTATTATATGTAGATTTACATTGAGTTAAAAAGTTGAATACAAAATGAACTCGATCAAATGATCCATGCCAGTGACTTCACTTCCTCGTCGCTCCACGTTTTCTGACGAGCTCTTCCGTCAGGCATGGGACATGGAATGGCTGTTAAGTACAAAACGACACAGAACTATTAGCATTACCAGAAAAAAACAAGAAGCTTGTGAGGATTTGTATCCCCCTCATGCATTTAATGACACCAAAAAACAGCTATTTTAAATAATTTCTTGATTTTTGGGTCAGTGACCTTTAACCTTCGACCTTGACCTATATTTTGGTATGCGACACCTCATTTCCCCCTTTTGAATCCACTCATAAAAAATCAGAAATTTTTAATGATTTCCTGATTTTTCCGTCACACTGACCTTTGACCTCTGACCTCGACCTACATTTCATATGCAACACATCGTTCTCCCCTAGGGCATCCACTTACCAAAAATTAGAACTGTAGATAGAAAACTGTCAATGATAAATGATTTCCTTATTTTAGGCAACAGTGACCTTTGACCTCTGACCTCGACCTCAATGTTGGTATGCGACACATTGTCTCTACCTAGCGTATGCACTCATAAAAAATTGCAACTGTGGATAGAAAACTTTCACAGATATAGACTGGACACGGACACTTCAGTGATTTCCTGTTTTTTAGGCCAGTAACCTTTGACCTATGACCTTGACCTTCATTTTGGTATGCGACACATCATCTTCCCGTATGGTATCCACTTACCAAAAATTAGAACTGTAGATGGAAAACTGTCCCAGATATAGACCGGACACGGGGACGGACAGAAACCGGCATCACATAATATGTCTGCCTTTAGGCGGGCGTATTAAAACTTGAATCACATGAAGTGAAATTTTGAACCATGAAATCTGGGGGTCATCAAATTTATTGGAAGCTGTAGTTGATAAAATGGTTCAAAATAATGCATATAATATTCATTATATTTTTGTTATTTCTGTAACTTGAGAGAATCATCAAATTTATTACCACTGAGTGAATTTAATTCCTCAAGCTATGTTTGATTAAATTTTTATAGGTATAACAGAAAATAGCCATGACAAAAGTCATTAGACAGGCTGTAGAATATCTTTTCGTCAACTTATCAATTGAATTCATCCTAATTTTGTGTCATATACCTGCAATACTTGTCCCATTCTTGTTGAATCTCTTTTTCTTCTGTTAGATCAGTTGTGGTAAGTCGAAGATCAATATTTTCAGTCTACAACAGAAGAAAGGAAAATAAACTGTTTGTTACATGAACAAACCTAGCAGTCTTTAATGTGTTTCATCATCTAAAACCATGTATTTAATATCATTATTCTCTAAAAAAAAGAATTCAAAATTCATCTTACTCAAAAATCGATTCATATTTTCAGTAACTTCAGTTACTTTTTACTCAACTTGAGTTCAATGCACTCAATTTCATTGACAGTCACTTAACTATAAAAATGGAAATTCATTCTACTCAAGTGCAGTGAATTTAATTGGTAACCACAGTTGAGTGTAAAGTAACTCAAGTTTGAGTGAACAGGTATATTTAACTCAAACTTGAGTGGAATAATTCACTGAAGTTTTTTTATACATTACAGAAGTTTATTTATTCATTTGTACTAACTTTTTCATCATCATATATTGTTGTCAAGGGAGGTAATGTTTGGATGATGTTATCATTACCCTTTTAAAGGGATGTGAGAAAAAGTTATGACCATCTTTGACTGATGCTGTCTTCACCCTTTTAGAGTGACAAGTATGACCTTTTTTCATACTGTGAAGCATGTCAAATAAAAATGGAACCTAATTAATAAAACTCCATTAAAGTTAAAAAATGTATACTCACTTTCATCTTGTTAATTTTCCCCGAGTGCCTCGCATTCATTGTTCTGTATATATTAAAGCAAAAATATGTCAGTATATTTCATACAAAAATATAATTAACTGTTTAATATATTTAACAATAATAAATTCTTATATGCTTGTTGATACATTTGTTGAAAGTTAAGTTTCAATTGCTATCACATACATTTGCTCAACTTATAGGGAATTTCGTAATAATTTACATATTTAATGTAAATCGTACAAAGACACTAAAAGTAATAATGAGAGATCCTGAAGGATATTGACGCTCATGATCGTCTAATAACTGTAAGCCAATGACAAGAGTATCTTTTTGTCTTTTGTTACTGACGATAAACGATTGATTTGTAATTTCGTTTGCAAAATTTTGAATTTGACCAAAAAAAAAGATCAAGATATTATCTTCTAAGTTTTATGAGTTTCAAGATTCCTAGAAACTGTAGTTGATGTTGTTTGTTATAGTACAAGTGAAATGAACAAAGTTAGTCTGAAAGTGAATGTACCAAGGATCCTTTGTCTTCATTCTGTATTCTTTTTTTTTTGCATGTGTCATCATTGGTTATCGTAAGCAAGGACTAATCACTTTGACATGAGCTATGAAATATACTTAAGATTTAAAGTTGAACTCCAAAGGTTTTCATATTTCCCTATTTATATTCTTTGCAGGCTAGTTAATGATGGAAATATCAACCCAAATACTCTATTTGGTTTTATTTGAAGTATTTTATCTCGTGATAGCTTTTGAAAAGTGATTTAAAGTTGGCATCTCAAGCTCGGCCGATCTCATAAATGGAATTCGCATTGCTTATTTGCCCTTGTTTGCCGTTCTATTGTGATATCACATCAGACTATCTTGTAGTCAGACGATCTAGGCGTCAATACTTGTAACATTCAGTCTCCAAACGACTGGTCTGACGTGACATCACAAACAACGGAAGATAAGCAATGACGATTTGCAAATGTCAATTCAGCTGTGCTAGGTGTACTAATTTTTAAAAAGATTCTAGCAAACAAGATAATTCAAATCAAACCAAGTGAAGTAGATAGACTGGTATTTCTATCATTATTCAACCTACCGGTATATAAAATGTGAAAAGAGGAATGTAAAAACCTTTGCATTTCACCTTCTGTTCTGTGCTACTTTGATATCTCTCTTTTAAGGTACCGTGGATCTTGATTATCTCCCTTTGATTGAAACATGATTCCATAGTCCACATTTCTCAATTTGTGACGTTGTTTTACAAGACTGACGTTCCTTCGTGTAGCCGACCCGTCGGCAAACGAAATGATGGGGCAGTTTACTTACAATGGCATGGACTAAAGTAAATTAATTTAAAATTTGAAGAAATCGATTTTAATTCAAAATCATTTGAACTCCTTAATATAGAAGGTGAAAGTATGGATATTCTCTATAGTCAATATATTATATAGAATATGCCCTACCGTTTCATTTGCAGAATCTTGCAATGCAAAGTGACAAGTTGGGAATATCGTATTAATTTGAAGTGCAATTTGGATTATCTAACTGGGCCAAAGAGGGATGTTGCACAACTGGACCACAAGGGGAAACTGGGTTCCAAATTTGAGAAAGATCTTTCTGAGAAATTATAATGAATTTTCATGGGGAAATCCAAAATGGCCGCATAGTTGCCATATTGGTTTTTTGAAACTACATGTAGACTCAACAGGAAGATGTATACCAAATTTGAAAAAGATCCATGCAGTAGTTTCTGACAAATGGCCATAACAAAAATTGTTTACAGACGACAGACCACTGATGAAAAGTGATTTGAACACCTTATATCATCTGGTGATGGTGAGCTAAAAATATTGGAACAACTTGCTAATTTGATATACCATGTGCAAAGTGTAAACAAGTTTTAATACAAAAAATCTTACTGACTTTTTTTGGTGTTTTCCAATTTTTGTGTTTCTTTTTCTGTTACATTGTCGAGTGTCATCTTCATCTGCAAAAATAGAATTCTCATAAGTCTTCATCTCTTGTTAATTGAATTGAATTGTATAGATTTAATTTTATACCAGACAGAGATAGAAAAGAAAGATAGTGCCATGGCACTGTAGCTCATCTGTCTGTAACTGGAGAACGTATATGTGAGAAATTTTTACTAAAGAACTGCAACAGATGAATTTCTAACTCGTATTGTCCCCCCTGAACACTAAATGATCCATGCAGTTATTTCCTGAGATTTCATGATAAAATTTCATGGGAAATTCAAGATGCGGCCATATTGGATTTCGAATAGGACAAATAAAGGTATCGTGCTCAACTTCACCCCAAGTTGAACCTGTGTATCAAATTTTAGAAAAATGAATGCAGTAGATCCTGAGAAATCCATGATCACGATAATAAAGTTTCATGGCGAAATCCAAGATGGCTGTCTGGTGGCCATATTGGATTTTTGAATCAGAGCAGAAAAGATATTTTGCACAACTAGTTGACACTAAGGGGAACTTGTGTACCAAACTTGAGAAAGATCCATGCTGTAGTTCCAGAGAAATCGCAATACCAATGTTTCATGGCGAAATCCAAAATGGCTGCCTGGTGGCCATATTGGATTTTTCAATCAGAACACAAATGGTATCTTGCACAGCTAGACCTCAAGGGCAACCTCTGTACCAAATTTGAGAAAGATCCATGCAGTAGTTCCTGAGAAATCACGATGTTTCATCTGGAAATCCAAGATGGCTGCCTGGTGGCCATATTGGATTTTTCAATCAGAACACAAATTGTATCTTTCACAATTAGACCCCAAGGGGAACCTCTGTACCAATCAGAACACATGATAAAATGTCGCCCCATAATTTTTCAACTAAAAAAATCATTATTTTTAACAATTTCATGATTTTTGGGTCACAGTGACCTTGGCCTTTGACTTTGACCTACATTTTAGCAGGTGACATATGTTTTGCTAATGTATCTACTGACAAAAAAAATGTTATTTTTAATAATTTCCTCATTTTTCAGGCACACTGACCTTTGACCTTGATCTAATTTTTGGTATGCAATACATCATTTCCCCCAATGGCATCCACTCACCAAAAATTATAACTGTGAAAGAGCTGCTGCAGGAGAATAAAATGCAACAAATTAGAAGCCTCTATCTCTAACGGTTCGCTCTTCAAACAAGCGTTCAGTCAACCACCTCGCTGGGGGTCTAATAACACCCCAGCCACCAGTCAGATTTTTGGACCGGATTCGGGGCCTTCGCGCACATCGCCGGAAGTGACATCATATATAGTAAAATAGATGTTTAACGAAAATTTTGATTACTTTTCAAGTCTGCATAATACCTCCGTTGACCTAGCGTTAAAAAGAATTATCTGGAGATAATTTTCCCTGTTTATCTGGACAGAGCATATGAAAAGTAGTTCGCTCATGTGCAACACTAAAGGAGTCGTTTGGTCGGATTCAAATTAACTGAACCGTGCGTTGGTTGGTTTCCCCTATACGTCATAGCAACGTAGTAAAGGCCAACTTCCGCTATTGGAGGCAGGGATGTTATTGGAGCCTGCGAAATGGAGCATGCGCTGTGGGGAGGTTGGCGTTCCGTTTTTGACAAAATTCAAGATGGCAGCAAAACCACGTGACCTAGAAACTTAATTTTTGCATATTTCCCTTCGCCATATCATGTAGCATATATCTAGGTATTTGTCTGGTCAAAATTTGCTATTTTGAAATTTGACCTATTTTGGTAGATCACTTCTGGTCATTTTGTTGTAAGGATCAGCTTCTCTTTATCAAATCTGAGCGGGCCAATTTGACTGGTGACATATGCCAAATATGGACAGAATCAGTATTTTACTTTGACACCTCACCCGACACATTCAAACTAAGAATGGTCCCTCAATCGCTCAAGCACACCCTCACCAACACAAAACGCCAACTTTCGCTACTACTCTTACTTTTGTATGTATGGTCCCTGTGTGATGTCATACCCAACAAATAGTGATATTATCTTGCAAATATTTGATGCAGCAATCAATGCTGAATAATATGTGGCCAACATTATAACGATTGGATAATAATTATGGAAGATAAGACTATTCTTGTAACCCTATCCTTTATTATCACAAAAATTGTACTTATTAACACACGAGTAATTTTGAAGTGATTAAAAGGATAGTGAGTCCCAGTTTATCAACTGTTAACAAATTGTTTCTTATTTGACATGTCCTAAAGCACATAAAAAACATAGTTTCGGTCTGTAGTGGGGGGAGCCCCAGTAGCTCACGGACTAACTGACTGAACCGGAGATATTCCTTTCCCACACTTGTACAATATATTCCTCTCCATCTTTGACAATAATGACATTCTTCAGCCTTATTTGCAAGAGCCAAAACTTATAAAATAATCTTATAAGATATAATAAGTTGATTCCATGCTTTCTCGTTTCTGTATAATTGTTCAGGAGTCGGGTAAAAAAATATTCTTGTATAGTGTACGAGTTAGGAAAATAATCCTATTACTTCACACAAACATTTTTGCACAGAAGATTATTTTGAAAATAACTTTAGATTGACAAAAATATTTAAGGAAATAGCTCAAAACAAAGTAAATTTCATTACTTTTCTTAAAAACAACATTTTAGTGTATTTTATATAAAATTGTTAGAATCATTTGTCATTTTGTGTTGTGGGAAATCTTAATTTTATAAATCTTTTTTTTATGTGAGACGGTTGTATTTAATCATCAGCAGTGCTATAAACAAACATGACTGGTCTGTTCTGGCTTATATCTACAATACTCCAAAGATGAATGCTGCAAATTTATGCACAGAATGAGTTCTGACAGATGGAACATTTGTGGCTTTACATGCACATGTATGTCAGTTCAATATTGCACTGTTTACATTCAGTGAATCGTGATATTTTTTCTGCATGATTGGTTAATTTGTCAGTTGTTTAATCTCGATATAGGCCTACTCTTAATTGTTTGTACAAAATCTCTAAGCAGCTTAGTTTATGTTAGCCAAGATAAAAATTATTATTTACTTCTGGTGGAATGATGTTATAAACCTAATCTGACTTTTGCGCATTATTTAGAGAACAAAAGACCAGTGATTTTAATTAATCAACTATATTTTGAACTGCTTATAATTGACATAATATTTGTCAAGATGTGCTATATTATTCAGTCCCAGTATTGAAAGAAAGTGTCATTATGCTTGAAATAATGTATAATTCTGGAAATATTACATGATAATATGCCAACTATATAAGTTAAAAATTTCTCCAGAGTTAAAAGATAGGACAAGTGAATTATGAAAACCACTACATCAGCTGAAATCACTGGTCATAATATGGACATATTTTTCTTTGTAATCTTAATAATGTGCAAAAGGCAGATTCCAATAAAATTAGGCTGGGTTTCCATAGATTTAGTGCTTAAAGCTCGAAACAATAAGCAGTAGGAACTGGTACTTCAAACTTTCAAATCTCACTCAATACTCTATTCTAGAGGATACACAAAGGATTTCCACATTGCTGTGGTCAGATCAACTACAAGGAGTACTTTAGTGAGAGTACATGTGGAGATTGACTATGGTCGTTATGGTCAAAGATGCCAATTAAATTATGAATGAAATATGTTCCACGGTTAAAATCAGCATGTCCATAGACCCTAAAATGGAATTGTTATTTGGGAATAAAGGTATAGAATAAATTAATTGAGTCTCTGATCTTGCAAAGTTAAATGTTATTCAGTTGAAAATTAATGATTTATAACAAATATATTGTTTCAAGCTTAAAGTGATCTATAATTAAGATAATACACATACATGTATCACAAGGGGTAAGATGTATACATGTGAAAGATTTCAGAATTTCTTCAAGGGAGTTTTCCTGTCTGCAACTGGACAATGTGTTTGTGTTTATAAACACACTACTTGGTAATTCTGGTACAGTGCCTTCTGACTCATTAGAACAAATTGTATGGTGATTGTTTGAGTAATAGATGAGCTGAACAAAACTATTAGAACTGGAAGTTGACAAAACAGTTCAAAACCATGCATATAATCCATATTTCTTCATTATTTCAATGTTTAAAAGGTGATTAAATTTATTAGAACCATAAATATTGAATATTTTCCCTAATTTGGGAGTGATTGAATTTAGATAGGGAGATTGAATTATTGGAGGGATTATCATAATCACCTCAAGTACATCTTACCCCTGGTAGTACATGTATATTAGCATGATTAGGGAATATTTTAGGCTTCAAACCATATACTTGTTATAAATCACCTAATTTTCAACTTAATAACATTGAACATTGCCATATCAGAGACTAAAATAATTTATCTTTTTTATTCTTTCATAACAATTCCATTTTAGGTTCTCTGCACCATAATTATCATGATTACAAGTAAGATGTGTATGACTGCCCAACAAACGGGTCCATATTCATGGTTGCAGTTCTTTTTCATTCTACACTGTAAAAACAAAAACACATGTATGTACTGTGTGTGCTTAACCTTTGAACATGTGGAATCTTAATATCTCACATTTATCCAATCTTCATTGCTGAGCATACATGTGCCATTCAATGCAACAAACATGAATTGGCAATAATTGATTCTATAATACCGGTATGTCACTGTAAGCATATGACCACCATGTTGAAATATGACAGTATTTTCGCTTAATTTCTACCACGTTAGCCATGTCACCACCCAATCCCCACCCCACACACACCCTGTATTGAGCATGAGAGACCCGTGACAAGCAATTACCCAATCTTTGGTACCCAGCCATCGACTGTTAGGGCATGAAATTAATTGAATAGAAATTGTATCACATATGCATTCAGCGCAAATGTTGGTAAATGGTCACCAAAAATAGATTGAATACGTAGATCATCATGATCCTCAGGTCAAGTATCCTTTCACCTTTCTAGGCCTACCGGTCTAAGCCTTGCCAGTATTTAGGCCTAATTATTTCCATCACAACATGTGTTGATGTAACCATCGATCTACCGTACCACAAATCCAATCTGCTGGTCTAAACCTGATAAGAAATGTACAATAGATAAAGAAACAGAAACAGAAACAAGAATATTTCTTTGCTCACTTCCAGGCTTTTCTATTTCATATTATTTAAAACGTCTAGGTCTAATTCAAATAAAACAGTTTTTTTTTTACATTTGAACTCTCCATATTATGTAAGATGTTGATTGTACCAGTATTTTGCATTTGACTCCTAATTCTTGTAGGGAAACGATAATTTGAAATATAATTATAATGCTAACAAACCACAATTGGCCTGGTGGAGCTTTTTGAAGTTTTCAATTCCCAAAGTTGTGGCTTGTGGCAGTTGTGCACCAAACCCGAACATTTTTAAAGATTTATAGAAATATTTTTGCAAATGCACTTCGAATTTCAGGGATTTTTTTTTCTTCCGTCAATTGTGGCTGTTGACACTGATTAGGTTACATACATGCATTAGTGTATTAGGTTGATAATTTACTGGTAGTACAACAGCGCGTATTGCGGACGGGAGGCAAAGGCATGCGCCATGGTTGGAGCAGTGTCGGAAACTGGGGTATCAGTAATCATGGTAATGACGGTATATCATGTTTTCTTCGCCCATACAAGACACATGATACCGGCACACCAGTTTTTAAGCCAATGACCTCCCTCTCGCCCCCACACAAACAGAACTACGTCTTGTATGCTTTTTGAGCGATAATCCATCACCTTTTATTCACCATCCTGCATTTTCGCGCACCTTGCACTTCCGGACACCATTTATACCGTATTTCACAAAAGAGTTACAATAAGGCCCCCTACAACGTTGAAAATATTTTACTTGGCTAAGTTCGTCAAAATCTGTTTTGTGGAACGCACTTAAGTCAGAAACCAAAGTGAACTTAGCCAAGCAAAAATATCGCACTTGAGTCAAAAACTTAAGTCTACTTTCGAGAAATCGGCCTCATCAGTTTCTAAACTGGTCGTCAAGTTAGATAAAATATGTTGGTATATGTCTTCAAACTTGATCAAAACAATTTTTAAATGAGACATCACTTTCCATCTGGTTAGTTGGACAGGGCCCAATCATTCTGCCTAATTACACTTCCTGTCTAAGCTTTTTGCGTACTATCTCATGGTTTTTCTGTACCGATTTCAAATTTCTGGCTACCCTATAAATTCGTGGTCCTGAGTAATGCAAAGAAAATCCAAACTTAAATCCCTTCAATACTTCATCTGTTACTAGCCTATTGGGGTATTTCTTCAAACATGTCTCGAGTCTTGGGATATTAATAGGACTTCTTCCCAATTGGGACTGTATTTGCTTGCTGTGAGTTACGAAAGGACTGACAATATTTTGCGGGGTGATTTTGGCTACATTTTTTACATCTATGAGCAAATTTGCAGTTTTGTCGGTCACAATTACCTCCGTTAAAAGCCCAACACAGTTTGGTATTCTGACCAGATTGCAAGCCAATTACACTAGCAACATTGCTAGCCCGCCCTTTGGTCCCATCATAGATTGGATTGGACATATATATCAACCAAAGCTCCGAATTTATGGTAGCCCATGAATTTTTAGGCGAAGCGGCTTGTCTGAGACGAAAGTTTTTGTTATCTGTCCTCCACCCAAACCCAGGAAATCTAGCAGCTGCAGTTCTAATAGTTTGCATGTATTTTAACATCTCTTGCGTTCGGTGGGCAAAACGGACTAGGTGAATGCTCATAATATATAAGGAAGAAATTTGTCCAACTTTCTATTGACTCAATTTGTGGGGAAAGTTTCTTTGCCTTGACCTGCAATTGACCTGTAGTCGACAAAAATATGGCTGACTACCCAACAAATTCAACCAGCTGTTGATTACCCTTGAGAAGTAAGCCTAAATCGAAATATTCCGATTTCCATATTTTCTCTTTGAGCACGGCAGGAATACCCACCCTAATTGTATCACATACACTGACTATTAAAAAAAAATAATGTATTTGGGGTATACATTGGCGCTAACATGTTGTTAGACGTAACATGCAACAACTCACCAACTCTTCCATCCTCTGAAGTCGGCCGTACCACTGACGGTGGCCGAAAACCTGGTTGTTGTTCTTGTTGCTGTAGCACTACACCCGAATCGGACGAAGCTGCGACCAAGCTCTCATCCAAGCTCTTGTTGTTGTTGTCGGCCGGCCCAGATTGCCGCACCGTCACGTTGTTCACCCTTCTCCGCTTTTCCGCAGCCGTATTCCGTATTCCCACTGGCTCTTTCGCCTATCTGACCCGATCCCGTTCTCCCAGCTCGCGCCCCGTTTTCTTCTCCACCATTGGATAGGGTCACATAATTCGGCCTCTTGGATGCTTTTCTTCTTGGCCTCTGTCCCACACCACGAGGCATAGTGTTTGTTACACAAACGAATGTAAAAATCGCTATTAATTTCGATTAAATTTGTTCTCTCCGAAACGAGGGTGGTTGAGGCCACACGGTTCCGGAAAAGGAAGATTGACCCGTAACCTCAAGGTCAAAGCCTATGCCAGCATTGTCAGTGACGGTCAAAGGGAGATCGCCCATGTCAGTAAATTATAAAGTCACACTAATGGGGGGATAACTCTCCCCCCACACCTGGTCAATATGAAATAATGTGGCTTTATCTTTTATAGATAAATCTTAATATCGAGACTTTTCAAACATTGCATTCTTTGTGAGGAGTGTTACAAAAGCCAACCATCCTAGACCCTTTGTTCCTGTAACATTTTTCGTGGTCATCTCAAATGTGACTTACAGAGAAAAATTTGATTCATTCGATTTTCAGCATGTTCAGTGGTTGTACATGTATACACAAAGCCTTATGAAAAGTTGCCTTGTTGAAATACATTAGATAGTTTTGTGGACAATAAAATAAATTTTGTACAGTAACACAGCCAGGTCTGAAATGGTTTGGACCTTTATTGTTTTAAGGGGGAATAATGCCAGGAAGTGCAATATTACCATACAAGTTACAACACAATTGTAAATTAATCAATCTAAAACTAAGTCAGATCCTGACCAAAATATGCACTCTAGAAAACAACTTGCTTTATCAAAGTGTCAATCATTTGGATTTATCAATTTAAAAACCTTGCTGTAGAGTATTACTGCACTTTCTCGTATTATTCCCTATTAACCCCCAAAGAATCAGTTAATATATCCTAGGCCTACTTCAACTTTCAACTTCTCTTGGTCTAATTCCAGTTTTCTCCTGGTCTTAGCATGGGCCTGACTTAGTTGCATTTGTGGTGGAATATTCTCACGAGCGATGAACACATCCATGGGCAGGATAGGCATACTCTTTTTTACCACCATTTTGACATGTTTAAATGGACTGGCGCTGGTCACGGTCAACGTCCTTAATAATTTGCTGGAGGCCTCTGGCGAAAATACCTGCTGTTTTTTCTCTACTTTGAAGCGCCGAGGGCTCGTAACGAGCACATAGCTGGTTTGTAGCTGCAAATAATTGGCTGATAAAGTTTCGTCGGTCCTCTGAAGCTCCCTCTCCAGTCGCACACATGTTTCCGCGAGCCCGTTGCACGTGGTCCATGCGATATCTCTAGTTTCAAGGTGTAGAATGGTACCAAACTTTGAGTATACCTCACTCGCATGTCAAAGACGAGTGATATATTTTGAGATCAATTTGTCCAAGGTCAAAGTCAGAGGCCTTCAAAAGTGAATGAAGTTTAGCTGACCATATGTGTTAGGTTGGAATATTTTCTCCCCTTCATGTATATGGCATTCATCCTGTCTCATATTTGAAACAGCTATAACTTTTGTGAAATAACAACCATACATTTAGTAATTTAACGGGGAGGGGGATCCTTTATGAACTTCATACCTCTTTATTAACTCGAGAACAAAAGTTTACTTCATCACTTTCTTCTTCCTTCATCAAAAATTATCTCGTCTGAAAGGAATCCATTTGCAGGAAAACTACTATTTTCTTGTGTTTGAATATTGTTGATTTCAGTGTGGGATATATGAGCTCTCGACTCTTGCTTCAAGGTCAACTAGTTACCGAAAGTTAAGCTCGTTTTAGTTTATCATTTAATATAAGATGTTATATATGTTACATTCTCAGAAGCACAAAATTGTAGGCTAGCTACCAATTGGAATAGAAGCGATCAAACAACCTTGAAATTTGGACCAATGTAATTCCAGATACACGGGCGAATATTGAAGCCCCTTGGGCTCTTGTTTTATTGTTTATTAGACGTCATTCACAACAGGCCCATGCAGTCCAATTATAGAGACGATAAGAAAAAGCAACAATCCTTTATACCAGATTTGAAGTCTCTGCCTGCAACAGTTTGGCATTTATTGCATTACGTTATCATATTGACGTTTTGCGTGATGTTGCCATGGAAACCACAAAAAATCATTGGAATATGCCAAAATTCAATAGGCTTGTAGTTGATCACCCAACATTCCTTTATGCCAAATTTGGAGTCAAGCTGAAACAGTTTGGATTCTATCGCATTCACAATTTTATGTATGGACATTTTGTGTGACGTTCAGGAAACCATCACATTCATTGCATACCCAAATTCAATAGGCTTGTCATTGGCCACCATCTGTATACCAAATTTCAAGTCCCTCAAAACAACGGTTTGGCTTTTCGAGTGTTCACAAGAAATGTTGACTGATGACCGGACGCTATATCAGACGACGACATAAAACTGATGACCGGACCCTGTAGCCTAGGCTGTCCGGATAGTGAGTGTTGCCAGATGACTGATGGCATTTAGTTACCAAGGCAAGCACACAAATACATTAATTTGGTATGCGATGAGTCTTCCTTCAATGTATTCACCCACAAGAAATGGTGACTTTGGATTAAAAACTCAGATCTATAGCTCAGATCAGAAACGGGCAAACGAACGATCAGATGGTAACTGCCATCCCATGCTACATCTGCCTTCGGAAAACAGGCGTATAAAAACAATTACCAAACGTTTAGTAAAAACAATACATTTATTCAACTAGAGCCTATGGGCTTTAATTAGATCTGGTAGCATCCTGTTACATCCTGTGACAAGGTATATGAAGGGCTGTTGGCGCCATAAACGCATCCTCTAAAGGTTTCAACTTCTAAACGTTTAGAAATTGTAAAGCTTTAAAAAGTTTAAACGTTTAAACTTGAACCAACCAATCAGATGTTATGAACTGACATTTTCCTGTTAAAAAGCAAACGTTTCCAGTTGTAAATTCGCGACGTTTCCTGTCAAAAGAAAAAATCGGCCTTTTCTTTAAAAGGATAACGTTTCCGGCCGCGTGTATTCCAACATCTACACCAATACGGGCAATTCTCCACTGGCAAACGTTTCCGGTATGTAGTGTATTTTAACCAATGAAAACCGTTCTTACAAATTAGATTTTGGAGAATATCTTTGGCACAGGGACAATTTGCGCAGGACATGATGCACGGTGAGCATGAGGAATACAATATGCGTGAATATTTGTAAGGGTTATTTTGATTGGTTCAACAGACTACATACATGTAGCGGAAACGTTTTGCCAGTGGACACGTGTTGATGTTGAGGTTTGAACATACATGGCAGCAATAAAAAAATCTGACTGGACGATTTCCCCTAAACCGGAAACGTTTAAAAGTCTCGAATATTACTACTGAAAACGTTTGCAGGAAACAGGAAACGTCTAAAGTATTGGACGTTACAACAGCAAACGTTTGCTTTTGGACAGGAAAGGTCTTCCAAATGTCAATTCATGACATCTGAATGGTTGGTGCATGTTAAACGTTTAAATTTATTAAACGTTTGAATTTATGGCGCGAACGGCCCTTCTTAAAAGGTACCGACATAATGAAGTTGAACATACCAAAGAAAGGCAGTCCTAGGATAAAAGTAACTCCGAAAATGGAAGCCGAAATACAGAATATTATATCACAGGTAGTCCTATAATGAAGGAAGTTGCACACGTTACGCTAACCATGTGTTACCCAATTAATTTCCGTCCAATTAGACACTACAGTAGGTGCTCATCCAAACTTACTCAACCAAAATAGCTGAATTTTGCTCTTTATCTTGATACATAATTCCTCTAATACGTCTGTTCGGGATTCCAGATGAACACCATGACCATGTTAATTTAACCAGCATAAAGAAAGCAATACGATAGCATCTTTAACATGGTATTTTTGGTGTTGCGTTGAAACTGCAAACTGACCTGTTGAGAATTTGATGGAAAAAGGGGCCAGTGGAATGAAGTCTAGGCCTAAATACCCACAGGGGATTGAGGTCAGTTTGTACAGAACATACATGTAACTAGGAGTAAATAAGAGAGATTATACCTAGGGGGAGAGAGATGGATTTAGTGTTATGAGTGAGAACGGCTGGACATCAAGGTTGATGATGGTTATGTCACAAGTTAGGATAAGACAAGACGTGTATTACACTTTCTGGATATCCCACAGGAGTGGAGTACAAGATAGGAAAAGATTATAAGATATGTTACGGCATGCCCTTATAAGAAAAGCAAACAGCGGCCTGCAAAGGTGATAATGAGACAAAGGCGGCCAGGTTGGCTGCTATGGTAGAGCATCTCTCACATATACACCTAACCAGCTAAACTGTAAAATTTTCTCAGCAGAGTCCAAGCTTTGGTAAAGTGACGATACCAGTCTGCCATACTTTAGAGCGTATTAATATCATATTTTGTGAGAAAACAATGAACAGAGTAATATTTAATGCAGATAAGGGATCAAATATATGCCAAGTGTCTATTAGTGACTATATATAGACATAAAAAAAACTTTTCAACCACTAAGGATCCCCAAAACTCATCTCTGTGGAACTACTTTCATGCAGCGTAAGGCTATCCTGTAAGTCGGTTTGCACTTTTGTCCATTTCCCTACAGCATTCTAAAGGCTAACTCCAGATCTCAAAAATGGTAATTAATTTATATCGGTAAATAAACAAATTGCTTATGGATAACAACTTCTAGTTTATTCAGGATAACGTTTTGATACAGATACAGATATATAAATTTCTCACCTAGTATTACACTATTGTTATCATCCTATTGACATTTACTCAAGGAACTGTATATATACTGATTATTTACTTATTGATGTCATGAGAACGATACTAGTACCTGTATCGAAACGTCGTCCTGAATAAACTAGAAGTTGTTATCCATAAGCAATTTGTTTATTTATCTACTTTCCAACTTCTAAATGCCACTTAAAAAAATTTACATGGGTGTATGAAAGATTTGTTCAAAGAAAGTATGGACGCCGAGATGAGTCGAGACGTTGAGGGCCACAGAAAACAAGTTTCAGCACGAAGGATATTCGAAAATAGAAGCCGCAATGTTAGCCCATAACAGATTGGCACCCAGACTACGACGGGCTTTACGTTCTTCACTTCATCGTCAGTTCTCTGGGGAGCTCTTCCCTTAGGAAGAAATAGTTGAAAAACTATCACTAAAATCTCTAAGATGGCTGGACATGGAACGGCTGTCAAGTACAAACGTCCTTCACTTCATCGTCAGTTCTCTGGGGAGCTCTTCCCTTAGGAAGAAATAGTTGAAAAACTATCACTAAAATCTCTAAGATGGCTGGACATGGAACGGCTGTCAAGTACAAACGTTCTTCACTTCATCGTCAGTTCTCTGGGGAGCTCTTCCCTTAGGCAGGGGACATGGAACAGCCGTCAAGTACAAAGCGACACAGAACTATTAGCATTACCAAAAAAAAAACAAAGAGCTTGCGAAGATGTGTATCTCCCTCATGCATCTACTGACAGAACATGAGGCAGCACCTAAAAGGTGCAGCAACCCCTCAGCCAGACAGTTTTAGTCAGTGTATATTGGTACACAATGAATGAAAAATGCATATGTAAAAGCCTGAAAGATTTGGTTGAATGCAGAAGATGCTTTAGCAGTGGCTTGTAAAAGATTACAATATGATAAATTCAGTGTGGGATGTTAGATGCATTGAAGGATTATAATAAATATTTTGACATAGCATGTGCGAAAAATATGGCGGAAGAACAGAAATATTCTGAACAAAAACAAAAGGCTTAAAGCCATTTTGGCTTTGAACCCTAATAATAATCTAAACAATAATAAAGGTCTTTGATAGCAATGACTGTATGAATCCCTGTGTACCAGTTGATTTTCTGTCTCTTTCCATCTGTGATCAAGCAGCCTTGTGATATGAATAATATGTTTCATGGACACCAAATTGTATATCTGTGAGTTTGAAATTGGTGAAAATCTGGTCAATGGTTGTCCTAAGATCTGTGGTTGGGGTGTGGATTAAGGGAAAGAGCCCATGGATGCGTTTGGAAGAAGTCGTTTATCTTGGTTGTTTCAGCCGAGTCGACAGCGAAGTCATTGTTGAAGTCTCCAAGTATGACAACATTAGTCGCTGAACAGTGGCTCCTTAGTGATGTAGAAAGTCCGCCCAATCAGAGAAACCAGTTCTGTCATTCATCGTAAGTTTCTTGATGCACTGATGATGTATATCAAATTTTACATCGAGCACTTGAACGGTATCAGATAGAGATCATTAATGATTTTGCATAAATTAAAGATGGCCGTCTATCCTTCCGGTCATTCAGAGGAGTCGATCTTCATTGCGAGTGTCTTGATACATCGATGCTGTATACCAAGTTTCATATAGAACACTTAAATGGTATCCGAGATATATATCATTAAAGATTTTGCATAAATTAAAGATGGCCATCAAGATTTCCACCCAATCAGAGAAACCAGTTCTGTCATTCATCATAAGTCTCTTGCTGCATCGATGATGTTTATCAAATTTTATACGAGCACTTAAACGGTATCAGAGATAGAGATCATTAATGATTTTGCATCAATTAAAAATGGCCGGCCATCCTTCCCGCCTCTCAGAAGAAATGATGTGGTTATTCAGTGCAAGTAAAGTCTCTTGATACATCGATGCTGTATACCAAGTTTCGTACAGAACACTTCAATGGTATCAAAGAAATACATCATTAAAGATTCTGCACAAATTAAAGATGGCCGCCAAGGCTTTCACCTAATCAGGAAACTGGTTCGGTCATTCTTTCAAAGTTTCTTGATGTATCGATAATCTCTACAAAGTTTCACACTGAACAGCAAAATGGTTTCCGAGATACACAAGATTAATGGTTTCGCATAAATTAAAGATGGCCGCCAAAGTTTCCACCCAATCGGGTCCAGATTCAATAGGGTTCTGAGTAATGAGCGTATGGATGTGCACGGCAAGTTTGGTGTGCCTAGGGTAAGTCGTTCTAAAGAAAGCTTGGTAATAAGAAGTTTCGTATAGAACACTTCAATGGTATCAAAGAAATACATCATTAAAGATTCTGCATAAATTAAAGATGGCCACCAAGGCTTTCACCTAATCAGGAAAACTGGTTTGGTCATTCCTTCAAAGTTTCTTAATGTATCGATAATCTCTACAAAATTTCACACTGAACAGCAAAATGGCTTCCGAGATACACAAGATTCATGGTTTCGCATAAATTAAAGATGGCCGCCAAAGTTTCCACCCAATCGGGTCCAGATTCAATAGGGTTCTGGGTCATGAGCATATGGATGTGCACGGCAAATTTGGTGTGCCTAGGGTAAGTCGTTCTAAAAAAAAGCTTGGGTAACAAGAAAGCTGTGATGGTTTCGCATAAATTAAAGATGGCCGCCAAAGTTTGCAACCAATCGGGTCCAGATTCAATAGGCTTGTGGTTGACCACCCAACAATTCTGTATACCAAATTTGAAGTCTCTAGAAGCAACGGTTCGGTTTCTAGATCGATCACAAGAATTGTTGACGACCGGACGTACATGCCAACGACAAGACCCCGCAGCCTAATAGGCTGAGGGGTAAAAAACAGCTATTTTTAATAATTTCCTGATTTTGGGGTCAGTGACCTTTGACCTTCGATCTTGACCTATATTTTGGTATGCGAAATCTCATTTCTCCCTTTTGAATCCACTCATAAAAAAATTAGAAATTTTTAATGATTTCCTGATTTTTCCGTCACACTGACCTTTGACCTCTGACCTCGATCTACATTTCGTATGTAACACATCGTTCTCCCCTAGGGCATCCACTTACCAAAAATTAGAACTGTAGATAGAAAACTGTCAATGATAAATGATTTCCTGATTTTAGGCAACAGTGACCTCTGACGTCTGACATTGACCTCAATTTTAGTATGCGACACATCGTCTCTACCTAGCATATGCACTCGTAAAAAATTGCAACTGTGGATAGAAAACTTTGACAGATATAAACTGGACACGAACACTTCAGTGATTTCCTGTTTTTTAGGCCAGTGACCTTTGACCGTTGACCTTGACCTTCATTTTGGTATGTGACACATCATCACTTTGTATGGTATCCACTCACCAAAAATTAGAACTGTAGATACAAAACTGTCCCAGATATAGACCGGACACGGGGGATGGACAGACAGAGACACGGACAGACAGACGGAAACTGCCATCACATAATACCTCTGCTTTTTGGCGGGCGTATTAAAACCTCAATCACATAAAGTGAAATTTTGAACCATGAAATCTGGGGGTCATCAAATTTATTGGAAGCTGTAGTTGATAAAATGGTTCAAAATAATGCATATAATATTCATTATATTTTTGTTATTTCTGTAACTTGAGAGAATCATCAAATTTATTATCACTGAGTGAATTTAATTCCTCAAGCTATGTTTGATTAAATTTTGATAGGTAAAACAGAAAATAGCCATGACAAAAATCATTAGACAGGCTATAGAATATCTTTTCGTCAACTTATCAAGTGAAGTGAACCTAATTTTATGTCATATATCTGCAATACTCCTTCCATTGTTCCTGTTTCTCCTCTTTTTCGGTTATTTCTGTATCTGCCAGACTCAAATCAATATTTTTAATCTACAAAAGAAGAAAGGAAAACAAACTTTTTGTTACATGAACAAACCTAGCAGTCTTTAATGTGGTTCATCATTTAAAACCATGTAGTTAATATCATTATTCTGTAAAAAAAGAATTAGAAATTCATCTTACTTAAAACTCAATTCATATTTTAAGTGAATTTAAGTTACTTTTTATTCAATTTGAGTTAAATGCACTCAATTTGAGTGACATTCACTCAAGTATAAAAGTGGATTCTACTTCATTCTACTGAAGTGCAGTGAATTTAATTGGTAACCACAGTTGAGTGGAAAGTAACTCGAGTTTAAGTAAACATGTATCGTATATTTAACTCAAACTCGAGTGGAATAATTCGTTCAAGTTGTTTTATACATTACAGTTTATTTATTCATTTGTACTAACTTATTCAGCATCATATATTGTTGTCAAGGGAGGTAATGTTTGTATGATGTTATCATTGCCCTTTTAAAGGGATGTTAGAAAAAGTTATCAGCACCTTTGACTGATGCTGTCTTCAACTTTTTAGAGTGATAAGTATGACCTTTTTTCATACTGTGAAGCATGTTCAATAAAAATGGAACCCAATTAATAAAACTCCATTAAAGTTAAAAAATGTATACTCTTATCTCGTTAATTTTTCCTGAGTGCCTTTGATTCTGTATTATCCTGTATATATTAAAGCAAAAATATGTCAGTATATTTCATAAAAAAATTTAATTAACTGTTTAATATATTAAACAATAATAAATTCTTATATGCTTTTTGATACATTTGTTGAAACATAAAGTTTCAATTGCTTTGACATGCATTTGCTCAACTTATAGGGAATTTCATAATAACTTACATACAAAGACATTAAAAGTAATAATGAGAGATCCTGAAAGATATTGGTGGTCATCAACGTCTGATAATTGTAAGCCAATGACAAGAGTATCTTTTTGTCTTTTGTTACTGACGATAAACGATTGATTTGTAATTTCGTTTGCAAAATTTTGAATTTGAACAAAAAACTAGAGCCTTGGGCACTGAAACGGGGCTATTTAAATGTAAAATAGACTGTTGGAATAATTCCACTAACTCTTTGATGTTCCATCTCATGGTGAAGAGCCATACTTGTACTCTCACACATTCCTCTCAACAAGGATCTCTAGTGCATTAGGGTAATTGTACACATATATATATTTAAAAAAAACTGCTGGGACAGACATTTATTATGAAACCAACCTGATGAAATGGTAAAATAATGTCTTTACTGCATGTTACCAATATTTGTAAAAATTTCACTGTTTTCAGATAATTGAAAGCATATCCTTCAGCAGTAAATAACAATACGAAGCTGTGCATTTGAAAACCCCTCATCTTTGGGTACATTCATAATGTATTCAATTTGAACCAAGATGTCGGGAACACCAAGCAGTCAAGTCACAAATATACAGATTATCAAAACTTTTGCAATTAGAATGACCCCCAAGGTCTCCGTCCAATCAGAGAAACCGGTTTTCATTACATAAGTTTCTTGATGCATCAATGATGTATACCAAATATTACATCGAGCATTTAAACGGTATCAGAGATAGAGATCATTAATGATTTAGCATAAATTAAAGATGGCCGCTCATCCTTCCTGCCACTCAGAGGAACTGATGTGGTTATTAATTGAAAGTGTCTTGATACATTGATGCTGTATACCAAGTTTTGTATAGAACACTGAAATGGTATCAGAGATATACATCATTAAAAATTTTGCATAAATTAAAGATGGCCACCAAGGTTTCCGCCCAATCAGAGAAACCAGAACTGTCGTTTGTCTTAAGTATGCATTGATGATGTATACCAAATTTTACTTCGAGCACTTGAACGGTATCAGAGAACGAGATCATTAATGATTTTGCATGAATTAAAGATGGCCGCCCATCCTTCTCTCCACTCAGAGGAACTGATGTGGTTATTCATTGCAAGTCTCTTGATACATCGATGCTGTATACCAAGTTTGGTATAGAACACTTAAATTATATCAGAGATGTATATCATTAAAGTTTTTGCATAAATTAAAGATGGCCAAGGTTTTCAGTCAATCAGGTCCCGATTTAAAGTATCTGTATGCATCGAGATTGAATACCAACTTTCATATAAAACAATTGAATGGTAACAGAGATATGTATCATTATCGAATTTGCATAAAATTAAAGATGGCCTCCAGGATTTCCAGTTAATCAGAAAAGCCGGTTTGGTAATCCATTGAAAGTTGCTTAATGTATCGATGATGTATACTAACTTTCGTATTGAACAGTTGAATGGTTTCCGAGATATGGATCATTAGCCATTTTGCATAAAATTAAAGATGGCCGCCAAGATTTCCACCCAATCAGGTCCCAATTCAATAGGCTTCTGGTCCTTGACTAGGTAAATAAGCATACCAAATTTGGAATTCTTCAGTGGAACTGTTTTCCGTCTATCTCGCTCATGTACTGACATACGAACAGACGGATGTTCAAGACGACAATACCCCATGGCCAAAATTGGCCGAGGGGTAAAAATGAGTATTGAGATATAATGTAAAATCCTCATGGTTAGATGGACTGAAGCTATGCTGGGATGCATCCTCTCTGTGGCATCATATTGTTTCATGAACCTCCTTCCTAGTGTATTACAGTTCTATTTGGTTATCTCCCCTGTCACCTTACAGCTTCAAAACTGTGATATGCAGAGCTCTTTTTGTAGATCAGGGGGAAATGCTTGCAACATTTCATGAATATTTCAGAAGTAGAATGAAAAGAAAACATTTCTGAATACATGGAAATTATTACGTAAATGATTTGACCATCACTGGATTTTAGAAACTTACTATAAAAAGATAATGGAGAGGGTCTTGAGGGGTGAGCTTAAATGGCGAAAATTCCAAACTGTAACTCAACACACATATTTTATGAAAATGTAAATGAATACAGGCAAAGTGAAATATCCCATTGTTTTCTACAATGAATTACACTTATACTGGTATTATTTAATACTAAATTACTGCCCAAACACGCTTTCTAATGAGAATGAGTTAGTCCCACAAAATCACTCAACATGCGCCTCTCAAAATCTGTGGTTTAGCAGACGACATATTTTGAGCACGAAAGTAGTGCCACTGGAAAATGAACTAAAACACGCATAAAATTAGATAAATGGAAATGTAACTTAAACATATCAGACCTGCAACTATACGCGAACATTAAAAACACAGAAACCTGGACATTCTAAAGAAGGAAGTTTCAGACCTCTTTCTTGTCGTGTAAGAACTCTATCTGTTGCTGTGTTAGCAAGACACAGAGCTGCAGCTCAATTTTTCCTGACTACAGAACAGGACCATTAGTCCCTACGGGCCTACATCGCCCCGTGAAAAAAAGATCAAGATATTATCTTCTAAGTTTTATGACTTTCAAGATTCATAGAAACTGTAGTTGATGTTGTTTGTTATAGTACAAGTGAAATGAACAAAGTTAGTCTGAAAGTGAATGTACAAAGGATCCTTTGTCTTCATTCTGTATTCTTTTTTTTTTGCATGTGTCATCATTGGTTACCGTAAGCAAGGACTAATCACTTTGACATGAGCTATGAAATATACTTCAAATTTGAAGTTGAACTCCAAAGGTTTTCATATTTCCCTATTTATATTCTTTGCAGGCTAGTTAATGATGGAAATATCAGCACAAATACTCTATTTGGTTTTATTTGAAGTATTTTATCTCGTGATAGCTTTTGAAAAGTGATTTAAAGTTGGCATCTCAAGCTCGGCTGATCTCATAAATGGAATCCGCATTGCTTATTTTCCCTTATTTGCCGTTCTATTGTGACATAAAATCAGACTATCTTGTAGTCAGACCATCTAGGCGTCAATACTTGTAACATTCAGTCTCCGAGCGGCTGGTCTGACGTGACATCACAAGCAAGGGAAGATAAGCAATGACGATTTGCAAATGTCAATTCAGCTGTGCTAGGTGTACTAATTTTTAAAAAGATTCTAGCAAACAAGATAATTTAAATCAAACCAATTGAAGTAGATAGACTGGTATTTCTATCATTATTCAACCTACCGGTATATAAAATGTGAAAAAAGGAATGTAAAAACCTTTGCATTTCATCTTTAAAATTTGGAATGAATGCTAATTCTGTTCTGTGCTACTTTGATATATCTCTTTTAAGGTACCATTGATCTTGATTATCTCCCTTTGATTGAAACATGATTCAATAGTCCACATTTCTCAAGTTGTGACCTTGTTTTACAAGACTCACGTTCCTTCGTGTAGCCAACCCGTCGGCAAACGAAATGATGGGGCAGTTTACTTACAATGGCATGGACTAAAGTAAATCAATTTAAAATTTGAAGAAATCGATTTTAATTCAAAATCATTTGAACTCCTTAATATAGAAGATGAAAGTATGGATATTTTCTATAGTCAATATATTATATAGAATATGCCCTACCGTTTCATTTGCAGACTCTTGCAATGCAAAGTGACAAGTTGGGAATACCGTATTAATTTGAAATGCAATTTGTATTATCCAAAGAAGGATGTTGCACAACTGGACCACAAGGGGAAACTGGGTTCCAAATTTGAGAAAGATCTTTCTGAGAAATTATAATGAAGTTTCATTGGGAAATCCAAAATGGCCGCATAGTTTCCATATTGGTTTTTTGAAACTACATGTAGACTCAACAGGAACATTGTATACTAAATTTGAAAAAGATCCATGCAGTAGTTTCTGACAAATGGCCATAACAAAAATTGTTCACAGATGACAGACGACGGATGAAAAGTGATTTGAACTGCTTATATCATATGGTGATGATGAGCTAAAAATATTGGAACAACTTGCTAATTTGATACATAATGTGCAAAGTGTAAACAAGTTTTAATACAAAAAATCTTACCTTTTGGGGTGTTTTCGATTTTTTTTTTCTTTGTTTCTGTATTTTCCAGCATGTCCAGTGTGACTGTCCTGTTCATCTGCAAAAATAGAATTCTCATAAGTCTTCATCTCTTGTTAATTGAATTGAATTGTATAGATTTAATTTTATACAAGACAGAGATAGAAAAGAAAGATAGTGCCATGGCACTGTAGCTCATCTGTCTGTAACTGGAGAATGTATAATGTGAGAAATTTTTACTAAAGCAGATTCTTTCGGTTTATAATCTTTGGACATGTCAGTGACGAAGTCCTCCATCCGTTTTGACACAGCATCTTCACAAGTCCAGGTAAATCCCTGGAGAGGATTATCGATCCCAATAGATCGATCGATACACTGGCTCGCGAAGATGTGACACAGGGGCTCGTTACCGTTTTAAATTGGTCAAGTATGTTAACTGGGGACGGGGGGGGGGGGAGGGGGGGCTGGAGGTCTTCCACCCCCCCACCAAGTCAACATAAACACTTAGCAACAGTAAGGAACCGTTGTGCCTTTTAAACAGAGTTGCATGCTTGTTTAATTTCTTTGCTGCTCTGTTTCGATCTGATTATTCTAATATGAAGCCTCTTATTAACATACAATACCAAAATATGATACGACATTGGGTGATCACACGGCCCATCTTATCAACTCCGATGTTGACAAGTTTGCCCTTTTCCGCTACCCTTAGATGCTCTATGTGCACTTTTGAGTGGTTACATAACAGTCTACATGTATAGGCCAATTGGGCCATTTTGCCCTTATTTGCATATTACCCCCCCAACTCTCTCATTATCATGACAGTACTATTCTGGGATACATGTACATAGGTAATTGGGGACTTATGTCCCCCTGGTGTATACATTGCCAGCTGCCTGGACTCCCTGACTATGGAGCCCCTCTGAGAAAGGGAAAACGGTTTAATAGATATACTAACCACAGCGCAATCTTTGAACAACTGTGTGATACGGTTGAAAGCAAAGAGAGATGTGGCTAATGTATGGCCATGCTTTCGATACTAACGCCGTTAGTTAATTCACAGAGCTGATGCAACAGATGATTTTCTAACTTGTGTTGTCGGGTCATTCTCACGGAAAGGCGCAATTCGTGTCACTCGACCGAAATTTTCTTCTTACCAGTCTTATGTCTGAAAAAATTCAGATTGTTTGCAGTAGTCATTTAGTAGAGTACGAATAACTTATTGCAAGCACTGTCACGATTGATTTTTTCGGGTAAATTTTCACCAGAACCCTCAATTTATGGTAAAATAGACCTGTAACTGGCTGTAGTGACCTAATTGATACCACGAGAAAGTTGCCAAAACTTATTTTGTTCTACATTATTCTACCTTTTTGGCAACCAGCTGCACCTGTTCTTTCAATATATGAATATATTTTTTACAAGAGCGGATTATCTTGTGAAAATGGCATGTGCAAAGGTCTGTAACTCGTTTTCGGGTCATTGGTGTTACTGTAACTGAACTCGTAGCCAAAAAGCGAACGCTTATATTAGAAACAAAGATTTGCCACCATGCGGCTTCTTTTCCAAGTGCGGGTAAACTTGAGATTCCATAAGAAGTGTTTTATGAAACTCTTTTCAGTATTTCAGTCATTTGTAGCTCCAAATTTTCAGCGTATGTTTATTACCGGTCAGTGGTGTTCTGTTTCAGGATCAACATGTAGTGGCTCCCGAGTAAAAATATTATCTGGTAATAAAGAAATGTGCGTATGAATTACAAAATCATTGTTCTTGGTCAGTGGTGTTGCCTATCAGTGGTGTTACTTTTTGTAGGGTAACACCATTGACAATTATAATAATTTTGCTCCAAATTTCAGTACAACTTGAATTTACCTTTCTTCCCAATAATACTAAGTTAAGGAGTCTTGTAATATACGTGTTTTGCCCTGAGATCGCTTTCACTTACGGCTACATTTTTGCCTCTATGAACAAATTGGTCACTGTTGTTACACGAGGTCAGTGGTGTTACTCGATGTCACTGGTGTTATCGGGTTGTCACTGGTGTTATATTTCAGTTAGATAACTATTTAAAGAAGAAGAAGCAGTTTTACCAGAATGCTTTTCATATACCTGTTTTACCCATAAATATTCTTGACTTGCAACTGCATTTTTGCGTCTATGAACAAATTAATCAGTGGTACGAGTTACACGAGGTCAATGGTGTTACCGGATTGTCAGTGGTGTTGCGGATGCAAGAATGGTTTAGAAATTCAGAAACACTTGTTTAAATTGTCTCATATTTTGAAAAAGAAACAAACTCGATTAGTTTAAAGTCAGCATCAAGAATAAATAGGTTTTGTTATATATAATCTACATGAATGGCTGATACATGCCGTCCAATTGGCTGATTTTGGTGAGCTAAGTAGCATAATTAGGATATTAAAAACAAACTTGTTTTCCTAACTTCAATATTTTTTTATCAATAGTCATAGTTACATGCAATCTATTGCCCAGCAGTAGTAGGAAAAGTGGAAATTGCCCCTCATTTGAGGAGCGCTCACTTCCGGTTGTGCGGAGCGCTGTCCTCAGCCAATCAGAAGCGAGTATTTTGACCCGGTGCATTATGGGACATATCCAAGATGGCGGCGTCTGCCTTCTGGTTCAAGATGGCGGCACCTATGTTCAAGATGGTGGCACGCCCGGTGTCGAAAACTGGTCATTTTGTCGGGATGTGGTGATCTAGTGTCGAAAACTGGACCCGGTATGGGTCCCGCTAGACGTTTTGGGGTCTAGGGCAGCCACTAATGGTCCGATGGAGTTGAGTGAGGTATCAATGTGAAGCATTCGTGAAGGGGCATCTGATGGGCTGGGTGTGGGGTTGAGATATCGGCATTCTGCGCATGCGCGGTGGCCAAAGGGTATGGAAATAGACGTTTTGGAGCTAGGGGAGCCCCTAATGGTCGAATGGGGTCGAGTGAGGTATCAACGTGAAGCCTAGGTGAAGGGGTATTTGATGGCTGGATGGGTGCATGTAAAATTTTTCCTAAAAAAAAAAAAATACGGAACACGGACTTTATCGAAAAACCTGGGAAAATGCCTATATGGGGTATGAGGGGTATATAGGTCGCCGGGCTTAACGGGGCTTGTCTATCAACAGAGTTATCTTTCCCCTAGTTCCAGGGTGGGTGTATGTAAAAATTTTCCTGAAAAAATACGGAATACGGACTTTATCCTAAATTACGGGAAAATGCCTATATGGGGTATGGGAGGTATAGGACCATCCTGGGAAACGTACTTCTATACATTTGCGGTAGGGTTGTGAGGTCTCGTTTTACTCGTCTCGTCATTTAGAACATGATAGGAAGTGTCCCGTGCGAATCGGTGAAATTTTTGAAAAAAAGTCACCGAACCCCATATAGTCCCATACTGAGGGTATAGGATCAATGTTTGTCCCCCTGGGAAACGTACTTCTATACATTTGCGGTAGGGTTGTGGGGTCTCGTTTTACTCGTCTCGTCATTTAGAACATGATAGGAAGTGTCCCCGTGCGAATCGGTGAAATTTTTGAAAAAAGTCACCGAGCCCCATATAGACCCATACTGGGGTATAGGTTCAATGTTTATCCTACTGGGAAACCCACTTCTATACATTTGCGGTAGGGTTGTGGGGTCTCGTTTTACTCGTCTCGTCATTTAGAACACGATAGGAAGTGTTGCGGAGCGAATCGGTGAAATTTTTGAAAAAAGTCACCAAGGCCTGGGTAGGCCCATAGGCCTATACTGCATGGCTATGGGTGTATAGGGCCATACGGGGTGGACATGTTGGAGTCTAGGTGAGTCCCTAATGGTCCAATGGGGTCGAGTGAGGTCTTATTTTGAAGCTCTCGTGGAGGAGCACTTGACTACACTAATGGTTCGTCCGTGTTCAATAGTCTGCGCATGCGCAGTCTGGCCGTAGTATAGAAAACAGGCATTTTGGGTGCTATGTAGGGGTGTGTTTGGGTTAGAGATGAGCTAATCACGGTTCGAATGGGTCGTGTGAGGTGTCAAAGTGAAGCTTGTGTGGGGTAGAGTCAGAATGGTGTGTTTTTTTGAATGCATGTCGCGTTAATCTGCGCATGCGCAGTTGGTTGTAGTAAGTAAAGTGGCCATTTTGGGGCAGCGAAGGAAGTTATTTGGGGTCGAGATGGGCTAATCACGGTTCGAATGCGTCCTGAAAGGTGTCATCTTGTAGTTCTCGGGGTGTACATTCCGATTTGAGGGATGTTCGCGTCATCTGTGACGTCATCGGTGACGTCATCGGTACGAGTAGTAGCGAAAGTGGCCATTTTCGGGCAGTACATGAAGGTATTTGGGGTCGAGATGGGCTATTCACGGTTCGAATGCGTCCTGGAAGGTGTCATCTTGTAGTTCTCGGGGTGTACATTCCGATTTGAGGGATGTCCGCGTCATCTGTGACGTCATCGGTGACGTCATCGGTACGAGTAGTAGCGAAAGTGGACATTTTCGGGCAGTACATGAAGGTATTTGGGATCGAGATGGGCTATTCACGGTTCGAATGCGTCCTCGAAGGTGTCATCTTGTAGTTCTCGGGGTGTACATTCCGATTTGAGGGATGTTCGCGTCATCTGTGACGTCATCGGTGACGTCATCGGTACGAGTAGTAGCGAAAGTGGCCATTTTCGGGCAGTACATGAAGGTATTTGGGGTCGAGATGGTGCGGTAGGAATATCATTCTGCGCATGCGCAGACGCAATGCGGAGCTCTCGTCCAATCAGAAGCGAGTATTTCAAATCCGTCACAGAGCTCTCAGCCAATCAGAAGCGAGTATTTTGACCCGGTGCATTATGGGCCATATCCAAGATGGCGGCACGTATGTTCAAGATGGCGGCACATCCGGTGTCGAAAACTGGCCATTTCGTCGGGATGTGGTCACCTAGTGTCGAAAACTGGTCCTTGTATGGATCCTGCTAGACGTTTTGACGCCATGATATAGACCGGAGAGAGAGAGAAAACAACAACAACAAGGATGACACATGAGGGAACAACAACAACAACAAGTTTTTTTTCATATAGTTTATTTTCCCCTCCATCATAACATACCACGCTGGGGGAGCCGCGTTGGGTACGTTTTCAATTCAAGAAAGACTCTTGTCCAATCAGAGACCGCCATTTGCATCTGTCCTATTCGTTCCTGTCCGTTAGATGTATTCTTGTCCAATCAGAAGTCGCCATTTCAGAGACTTCCTTCTTCGGTCATGTTCATTCTGAACCGTTTATTCTAATCATCGTCGGCCAGGCCTGGATATTCTTCGGGCAGCATGTCCTGAAACAGTTGTTTGCGCATTTTGATCGCATTTTCCAGGGCCTCGGTGGGTGGTAAACCCATATCCTCTTCCAAGTGACGCTTGGTCTTCATGATGGACCTGTGCGTGGGGTCCCCTTTCATTTCAAGCGGTAGTAAGGTATACTGTTCATAGATCGCCATGGCTGTTTTCCTGATGCGGGGGCGCATTTGGGTGTACGTCTGTTGTAAATTATCCTCTCCGGCGTCCTCGATCGCTTCAGCGTGAGTATTGATAGCTGCTGTCACAATACGATCCCAGAAGGTAGGTTCTGCCTCACTTTCCTGGGATGAAGGCTGATTCTCTGAGGTCAAGCTCTCCATATCAGTAGATAGACTGTCAGCCATCTTGGATTCGGTATCAGTCGATGCACTCTCATCAATCTCTGTATCAGTATCTGCCTCAACGGGCTCCTCGGCGTCTTCAGTCCCATGTATATTTTTCTGGTGTCGCATCATATCGTAATGTCTGGTGAACGTGCGTTCACACTCAGAACAAGTATAAGCCATGTTGACGGTTGAACGTCGACTGTGCGTGTTTTGGGAATACGCTCGCTTTTATAGACAGTAACGCCCATCAACGCTTAGCTCAACGCTTCAACGCCCTGGTGAATTAGCTCAGAAGCTCTGATTTCATGGAATTGACACCAATTCATCGAAATGCAGTGACGCCCGTCAACGCCCGTCGTTACGCCTTAACGCTCGTCTCAACGCTTTAACACACTTTCTTAATGCTTTAACGTTGTTTAATGATGCGTTCGAACAAATGTTTCTTTTGTGCTATTGCTCTGACATACGCCGCTTTCCAGTTCATGCCCGAGGTTTTCAACATCGACGCTGTTCTTTCAATTTCCATATGGACTGGTTCCTTATCCAACAATTTCATATGGGTCAATTTCATATGGAAGAGCTCCGAGCTCGCGGAGCTCTTGGAGCTCCGGAGCTCATGGAACTCGGAGCTCCGGAGCTCCGGAGCTCCGACGCCACCACCGGGTGTTGACGGGCGTTGCTACAAGAGAACTCGGAGCTCCGGAGCTCCGGAGGTCACTTCCGCTTCCGTTCACGTGACCGGAACTGACCTTTGACCCCGGCGTGCAAAGGTTTCCACCGCGGTGGAAACCTTTACACCGCGCGCGCCGGGGTCAAAGGTCAGTTCCGG
>JAVTVY010018606.1:0-71597 GCA_036873755.1 Hanleya hanleyi
CTCTATTAATAACGTTGGGATACATAGAGACTGGCCCCGGGTCCTGTGACCTTCGCCTTGGCGGCGACGTCATATCCCATAATGCCTCTCGTGACGTTGATCCGTAAATGTTATAACACACGTGCGAGCCTTACGTGAAAAACATGAAATGAATTCCACTGTATTCGGAAAGAATATTCGGGAATGAAAAGGCACAAGATATATTGTCTGCTGTAGAATTTAAGGGCAATCTCCATTTATAAACTAAAAGTTGTACTATTAGTATTATGATCACGGATATACTACAGACAAATACATGGTCATAATAAAGTGACATTACTGTGGTTAAACAAATGGGGTTACAAATAAAAAAGGAATTGATTCGACTTCTGGGCTCATAAAAATATTCGTTTATCATATTTTTAATATATGTTTTTCTACAATGTTTGAAACACGTTCATTCGAGTAACGTGTGCCAACAAGGCATGGAAAGTCAATCTGATTCCCCAAGACGATGCCAATATACAGTTTTTGACCATTATCTCGATTTTTTATGTTCTGCAGAAGTGTTATATTCACGATCCTATGCTACATTCATGATCCTATAATACAAGAAACATGGGGAATGTATTCAGATTTAAAATTAATTGATGAACTTTCACTGAACCGGACCAAATCTACTTGTCGGCATCTCATGGAAAATTCCCCGCCGGTGAATCGACACGGGTATCTTTTTCAGTAATGTGTTCGCCATGAAATACGAGGAAATCTTCATCAAACTATATATTTCCGAAATGAACATCTCCTCAAGATAGAAGAAATACCAGAATTAAAATCGGATATAGATATGGCGAATCTTCTAAATCAAGTGATCAATTTGCCAGCCGTTGTTATTTATTGGGCACTGCAATTCATCAACAGAAAGCATTTTCGGTTCTATTCCGATATTATCCTTTTTATGGTTATGGTTATCCTTAAATGGTTATTATTGCCTCATCTCTGAGGTCAATTTCTTCTCAGATATCCGAAATGACTTAACTGTTAAATATAGAAGTGAGTGTATGCAACCGAAACTGCGTAGATTGAAATACATACCGGTACTGGCAAATGTAGCCGTTGGATCGCCGATTATATTTTGCAGAATGCAAACGCGATTATACGTTTCTTTACCTGGAGACAAAATGTTTGCTTGAAAAAAAAACAAAAAAACAATCCCAACTTTTGTTCTCGTTTTCAAGGTTTCATAAAGAAGCTTAATAGCATTCAGAAAGCAACTCTATGGAAAACATTGCCGACTATACATGCTACACTGGCTGAAAGTTAATCATACCGTTTCGGTCAGCCATAAATGCAGTATTTGCATGCATCACATGGCAATGTGACTAAACGTCACGGGACCTACGAAGTAGCGAAGGAATTAGGACTCCCGACGCGAACTGAACTCTTGGACCCCCCCCCCCCAAGTTGAAATCCTGCCTAAATTAAGATGGGCACAGCCCAAGTCAGAATCACCGGTGATTTTCATCAAAAGTAGGTCAGCTCAGAAATTGCTGGCAACAGTCCCCTAATGCACCTTCATGCCAAAAATCAAGGTTCTAATGTCAATGGTTCTCCTTATTTTGCCGACGAAAGGATTCGGATGGACTCACTTCACTCTCACTCATTACCGGACAATTTGCAAATGAGAGCCTACTTCGTAGGAACATAATGTTTTTACCAAATACGAACAATACCAATAAAGCCTGGGAACAAAATACATCAGACAAGCGGATTTCACCTTTAGTAATGGCCAGTTATTCGTTGATTGCAAATTTAAGAGTTAAGAATATCTCTTATTAAAGCTTGTCCGGTTGAATATCGCTAGATATTCACGTGGACCTTCTTAAAACTAACACCAGTACGAGGCTTCAGCAAATTAGATGCATCTGTGGCTTATTTGCTCCCGAGCACACCGGACGAAATTTCCTAGATGCATCTCACAGAAATTAACAATTTAAATCAGTGTGCGAAAAATGAACACTATGCAGGCGCACTGAAGAGAAGATATATTTGATGTCGGCATATAGTGAATGATGTTACCACTGTTCTCCTATACCGAGACAAACACACCCAGGCAAATCTCTGTCAAGATTTGATTTGACTGCATTCATTACCAAATTATAGTTATTACCATCTGCGCGAACCCAGTCAAATCAAATCTCAAAAGAGATGTCCCTTGGCTTCTTTGCTTTGATGCATAATTGAAGTGGGTGCACCTAGCGCTATAGTGGTTTTACAACTGATATTGAACTGGACATGTGTGGATGATTATTACTGAAAGGATGTGCTCATTTATTGACTTCAGTCTTGTGGAAGAGAATGTGCAACAACAGTGATGCTGATTTATATTTATCACAAAAAATATGAGTTCGTAGGGTTACAGGAAACATAAAATTCATTTTGAATGTCTGTAGGTCCTATAAACAACTGGGAAGCACTTGCATGTCATATAATTTTTATTCTGTCTATTGAAGTCATTTCCAGCATAACAAATGGTGGATTTGGAAAAAAGCTGAAGAAAATAATTAAGAGAGAAAAAAAACCGCAGGATGTTGTATTACATGGCATCACATTTTTTTGGCCTAATATTTAAGTCCTTTCAGTTTTTCAAGGTTCGGTTTTAAAAGCATTTGGAGGCAATGGACTGCTACACACGTAAAATTAGAGAATATTCTGTCAAATGGCATACCAGTACTCTCTATCCCACATTTCAAAGTCTATTTATAACAGTGTTCATGGTACTGCAGAGAAAAACATGTGACTCCACATTCATTGGAAGCCAGTCCATGGATCAAGTCCGTCTGATTCACAATCAGTCCATGTTATACTCCTCTCAGTTCAGATATTAAAGATTCAGTTATTTTAATATTTTGGATGTGTATTATTCCATATATGGAGGCCTGTATCATTCAATACTCTGTTGTTTCTCAAAAAATCATAATGTAAGAGTTAATATGTCCAGTCCACATTGAAGAGAGCATGGGTCTGCATTTTCAAAATGTCTTTTATTTCTGTTTCTCTTCACTTCTGGTATTTCAATCTTCAAGCTGTAAAACAAAACAATGTAAGTTATGATATATATGAAAAGTCTTAAATGACCCATAGAATCACATCAACATAGCAAGTATACTTCGTTCTACCTTTTAAAGAGCTATTTTTTCACTGAAGTCATCTAAATGTCTACTTCACAATTGTCCATATGTGGTGAAATGAGTGATGAATGTTAATTAATATGGATGTAAAACCATTTTTTTCACAAACATGCTACATGAATGATAATTGATTCTTTTGCTATCCAAGATAAATTACCCCAATTTTGCTTGTGATGATAGCTTACATATTGATCTTCTACATTGAATTCTTCAACACATTTTGGGACTGAAACTGTCATTTTCTTGTTTTGTGAAAGATAATCTGTCCATGGGATGAGAAAATTTAACTCATAAATTTTAAAGATTTTTACCCCATGAACCCATTATTTTTCTTGCAATAAGAAAATGACATTTAATGCCCTAGAATATTTTTAAAAAATCAGAATTAGTGATTCTAATACATTAAATATTGAAGGTAAATCTGGAAGCTAGCACCGTAAATAACTTTGGGGTAATTAGTTAGATATTAAAGACTACGTATTTGAACACTTATGTCTTACATGTATGAAATTACAAGAAAATATATTTATTTCTAGAAATACATCAAAATTCTAGAATAAGCTTACAGATCTTTCCAGATTTAATATCTACATGTAAAAACAAAGTTTTTTTTTCTTTTTATAAAACCATTTTTTTGATGTGTAGTTATAAATTTGTTCAGTGCCACCCACTGAATAAATAACAAACTCATCTTAAGCAATTAATTGCTAATTAAAATTAGAATGTATCTTACTTTCAACTCCTCCACATACATGACAGCCAGTGTCCAGGTTTGAACTTTCCATCCAAACTCAATGGTGGTTTTAGGTTCTGCAACATGAGAGCAAGAGTTAGTACACATGATTTGTGTATTAGAGGACAGGTTCATATTTGATTTGTTTGCGCTAATGACATAATGTTTATGAAATACCTTTCATATTGCACATGGCGATATGATGTGTAGAATGAAAGTTTATCACACGAGAAACAGTTAGGTATCAAAATGTAGTACATGTATCATTTTCCACACAGCAAAACTACCATTCTTAGTTGATGTGATCTTAAAAAGTAATAGGATCAGCTTGATTCTGTTTATACATGTATAATGGGAAATCATGGTCTCAAACTTTAACAAGCACATTTTTTTTTATCGCCATTGAACTAATTTACATGTCCCGTATACAGTATCGCTGAATTTTTATCCAAGGTAAGCTTAGTCTGCAAAATCATATATCTTGATGTGATCATGTCATCTAACAAGGCCCAAAGAATTCATCATTGCCAATGCCTGAGACAAGTTCAGATCATAAAACTATTACATATTTGTATATTTGTACTAGTATATATTGCGCACAGAGAGGCCTCATTTGAAACAAAGAAATTAGATCTCTGGACAGCTAGGTGATTTTAGACTTCCTCACTAGAATTATTAGATATGGTAATTAAAAACATTCATCTTTTGCTACTTCACCTTAATAAGCCGATTCCATCATCAAAAAGTTGGACTGTGGCGTTGCCTCAAACAAATCGGCATCACAAGTCACTGTAAATTTAAATGAAATAATTTAATTTCTTCACAGATTAGTATGTGAAAGAATTTTCATAAAACCCTGAATAAAATCAAATTATTGAAATTTGTGTGTGGGAGGGGAGGGGCGGGGGGGTTGGCAGAGGAGGGGGCGGGAGTAATGGGAGCAGCTAATTATTGATATAATTTTAATTTACTGAATATATGTATAGGCCCTAAATAGGCAGTAAAAAATATATGAATATGAAAGAATTATCACAAAACCCTGAAATAAAATCAAATTATTGAAATTCGTGTGTTGGGGGGGGGGGGAGGAGGGGGCGCGAGTAATGGGAGCTAATTATTGATATAATTTTAATTTACTGAATATATGTATAGGCCCTAAATAGTCTTTTTGGGTGGATTCATTACGAATCCGGGGCCATATTAGCTACTCAACCAGACATATTTAAACAAAAAGTATGAATGATAAATTATAAAAATGAATAACCTGTGATATGTCCCTAGGACGAGATTACTGTCTTATCGGACTTCCCACGGGAGAATGGGATGGTTCCTCGCTATAAAGGAACTTAGTCTAGCAGTCATATGCTGTTTATAATACAGCGCGTCATTTATAAATCAAGGAAATTAATTATTAAAAAAGATAGAAAAAGAAGAGACTAAAGAACAGAAGAAGGAAGGAAGGCTTAGATGGTGTGTTACATGTTAAGATTAGTACAGGTGTTAGCAATAGATCAGTAATTTAACCCTAAACTAAAGACCGAGACTGTAAAGACATATACCGAACTTGAAATTACATGTCAAAAACATGTAAGGATATACATGTATAAGGAGGGGGTGTTGAAGGTATCATGTTTTTAAATATGTCGGGTTGAGTAGCTAATATGGCCCCGGATTCGTAATGAATCCACCCAAAAAGACAGTAAAAAATATATGAATATGAATAATATCATATATAAACGGTTGCAATCCGATTTTGGGTGGAATATTTGAACAGAATGACGACTCACAATGTGTATATCAACACGTGCGACACTGTAACCTGTAAAACACACCAATTCAGTCACCGCACCCTTTGCCTTTAAATTGGTGCTCAACTTGAACTACTGAATGCAACAACAAATGGAAGGTCTCAAAACAAGCAGGGATATGTACTTTATAAACACCCAAGTTGAGCTAATTCTGAGTCGTCGGATAATCTGTTTTTGAAAACATTATTTACCGACTATTTTACAGCACATCGTGCCAAACTTGCTTCACAATGGCGCCAAGATGGGACACACTCATCGCACGAAGTTGTCAATATTTTTACAAATACATCAGCCCTTGTCCTATTTTGTATGAGTTAACCAGTCATTGGTACCCATACTCTATAAATATGTTCATGTTCAAGCAGAAACCACAAATTAAAATAGTAAAAACTGACATAAAAGACACCAACCTGCTGTTGCAATGTTGACAACTTCTGCGTCTTCGCAAGTCACGTGATTCGGCTCAAGGGGTCAAGGTCGCGTCAACAAAATGCCGGCCAAGGCCTAACCCTATATGCAGCGAAGGATGACGTAGCGTAATGTGGGTTAGGTATCCAGACTATTATTTCGACTGCTCAACGTCCGTGTCCGCCATTTTGATGGCCTTCACCAGCAGCGCCACCAGCGAGAGAGTAAACTCCCCTTACGGGATGCGCGAGGAGTTATTCCCCTTGAAACAGACATTTTTACAGGTTCGCGAAAACGAAAAAAAAATATGCCGGACAATTTATTTTTGCGCAGCTATGTTTTTTTTGGGTCGGTCGGGTTACGGTAAACATAAATAATATTTTGAATGGCCAAGGCTTCTGGTACTGGTTGTATTAAACAACTGTATGAAGTTTCATTGTTGTGAGTGAAGGACTTTTTGAGATAATGTGTTTACAAGGATATGGACCAACAGACATGTATAAAGGGGCATAACTCCTGAAAAACACATCCGATTACACCGACTTTGAATAGGCTTCTGGTACTAGCTGCATTAATCAACTGTATGAAGTTTCATTGTTGTGAGTGAAGGACTTTTTGAGATAATGTGTTTACAAGGATAAAAACAGCCAGACATGTATAAAGGGGCATAACTCCTGAAAAACACATCCAATGGTACCGACTTTCAATAGGCTTCTGGTACTGGCTGTATTAAACAACTGTATGAAGTTTCATTGTTGTGAGTGAAGGACTTCTTGAGATAATGTGTTTACAAGGATATGGACCAACAGACATGTATAAAGGGGCAGAACTCCTGAAAAACACATCCGATTACACCGACTTTCAATAGGCTTCTGGTACTGGCTGTATTAAACAACTGTATGAAGTTTCATTGTTGTGAGTGAAGGACTTTTTGAGATAATGTGTTTACAAGGATAAAAACAGACAGACATGTATAAAGGGGCATAACTCCTGAAAAACACATCCAATGGCACCGACTTTGAATAGGCTTCTGGTACTGGTTGTATTAAACAACTGTATGAAGTTTCATTGTTGTGAGTGAAGGACTTTTTGAGATAATGTGTTTACAAGGATAAAAACAGCCAGACATGTATAAAGGGGCATAACTCCTGAAAAACACATCCAATGGTACCGACTTTCAATAGGCTTCTGGTACTGGCTGTATTAAACAACTGTATGAAGTTTCATTGTTGTAAGTGAAGGACTTTTTGAGATAATGTGTTTACAATGATATGATGGACAGACGGACAGACGACGGAGGCAACGACAATACCGCTCGGGCAGAATCTGCCCGAGGGGTAATAAATATATATTAATGGAAAGCAAATTTCTCTGGAATTATAAATATGTGAATTTAGCAGTTGTGGAATCGACGGAAATAAAGTTATTCAAATTTAAATGCATGTCATCTTCGAATATGAGCCTTCATTTCAAACGTTTAGTTCTTGAGTTCCAAATCTTTCATTCAGTTGCTAAACTTGCCAAGTAGAACAACCCTTTAACAAAATATTGATGCCTCAGTTTTTAGAAATTTGATCCAGATCATTTTCTGTTGAATTTTCAATTGAACAAAATTGAATAAAATGCGATGGCATACTTTGAACATTAAGATCTCAGCAATAAGAATAATATATACAAAACTGAAGCACCATTTTTTTTCTTCGCCTAGTTCAGAATAACCCTGTCAAATTTTGAATCTCCATGATCAACTTTCTCAGATATAAATGGTTTGAAAGCAAATCCGAAAACGAAAGTCATCGTGTTATAATATTCTTTATTTTCGTTTTCGACCACTCTTTAATGTTGTGTTTAACTTCTAAAACTGGAGAAATCAACAGAATAAAAGTGACAACATGCATTTACATATCCCACCTGCGTATGCTCTACCACTCTACTGAACCTTAGACACGATCCATGATGTTATCCCATGGATGCAGCTGTTCCGCATTCAGATTCACGAGCGTCGCTATGTCACTCACACGTCCTCTCCAAGTACAGCACATATTCAATGGCAAACCCATCGAAGTGAGCAGAGTTTCAAGTTTCTCTGACAAAATAATCTTGCATTCATTGTACATGTCAATCCCACTCTCTTCAAATATAATACCTATGATACTTTAGCAAACTTCGCTACTGAAAAACAGATGGGAGAGAGTTTAAAAATCGAGTGATTTTGAGGTTGATTACATCTTTAACGTTTTGATTCAAATTTTTGGAAAATGGCACCTATAAAGCATCTAATTTTCTCTCTTGTTATTAAGGCTTTTGTATTTTTTTATTCTTTTAGTTTCAACCAAATATTCCCCTACTTGAAATTTCTATGTCTGAATGGTCATGTCCTGTATTAATATAGAAGAAATACAGAAAATGCTGCTTCAGAGAAGATTACAGGAAATTATATGGTGTAACAGTGGCTTTGCCTTTTTCAGTTCCTTTGGATGCTGTCAACGTTTTCATACCGACACAACGTCAGGTTTTCACAGAATGGGATTTAGCAAATAGCTATTGGCAAATACCGCTGGCACAAGCACAAAGTGGCTTTCCCTATGCAGCAAGATCCATTATTCCCAAAGATTAGTTTCACATAAACTAGGATGAAAGTAACTCCCCAAATGGAAGTCATTGTGATATAATATTCTATATTTCAGCTGTGATTATGCTACCATCAGATATATATATATATTTCGGAGTTACTGTCATCTTAGTCTATACAATAAGGCCAGAGTTAAAACATCTTCCTTTCAAAATGAGAAATGCTCAAACATTTTCAAATTCTCCCTGGCTTGAACTACAGCATTTTGTTAGCCTACACAGATGATGTGCTTACCTACTCTAGGACACATGAATAACATATGGTTCACCTAGATCAAGTTTTCGGACAGGTGCATGCTGGTACAATGTAATTCGAATTGAAGCTCCCAAAATGTGAATTTGTGCCAAAGGAGGTACAATAGCTAGGCCATGTACTTTGGCTCCAAGGGGTTCACATAGGCCATGACAAAGTTGAAGCTCTCAAATCATTTACTTGACGTAAGTGTTAAAAGGATGTACAATAACTTCCTCAAGCTTTGTAATTATCACAGAAATCTCAACGTTTCCCTCATTGCCTCTCTCTTGAACACTCTATCGATGAAAGCTGTAAGATTCCACTGGTCTGGAGAATGCTAAACATGTAACAGATTTAAGGAAGACTCACTGAAGCGCCAGAACTGGCTTCCAAAAACAATTCATACCAACCCATGCATCAGACGCTGTGACAGTGCTTGTTCTAGATCAAAAAGACAAAAATGGTCCTAAACATACTAATTGTCTTTGGTGGTAGATTTTCACTTGGAACTGGAACAGAAATGGAATGATCTGAGAAAGACTTGCCTTATTGGCAGTGGTTTATTCTCTTAGGCCTATTATTTGTAGCATTAGGTGAGCGACTCTCGGGCTCCAGGAGTACACTTTTGTCATTTATCTTAAACCTGGTGCGAACAATGGCAGGGATTCATACAAGTCAAAAATTTTACCACCGAAAACTCAATATTACTCAAAATTGAGTTTTCCCAATGGTGAAATTGAGTTTTCAAAATTTTTTACCGCCGATCCAAACATTACGATCGAGTTTTCAATTTTTTTTACCACCGATTCACTTATTGGTATTGAGTTCTCAAATGTTTCAACCACCACCATGCTGGTGTCAATAACACATGATATTGATGGTTCAGCGGTAGTTGATAATGGCACTTTCCAAAATAGATTCATATTACTCCATATTCAATATTTCAGTTCAACTTTAATTAAGGCATTAGCCACCTGTCTAAGCCATTTACTTATGTGGTTCATCATAAAACATTCACAGAAACAAGAGCTTTTGATCTGAGCCGATTCATATCGAAAAACATGTAATGTACATTGAAACTAACCACGGAAATGAACATCCAACTTCTGATCATTTAGACAAAAATAATATTTTATTCCATCAGTAGGAGGTATAACTCTTAAAATCATGCTTAGCAAGTCTGAAAAATTTGAAGAGAATCATGTCAAAACTCTAGGCTGATTCTACAATGTTTTAATTGATTAGTACATTGCAATGAATTGGAGAAATGGTGAAGTCTGAATCCCAATAACTTTGACAAAAATCTGAATTGTCTAAAAAAAAAAACAGGTGCACATGAGGCATGCATGTGAAGTTTCAAAATCATCCTGTAGAAATTGTGGAGTTAAATGTCAGTGATACACTGAAATTATGTCAACACTTATTGATTACACAACCACGATTTGACATACAAACGGACAGAAGGGCAGACAGAGTAAAACAAATAATGCTTGGCAAAGAAATGGCAAAGTCTGATTCCAGTGAGTTTTTTATCCTTGGAAAAATGCGCACCAAACACGCGCGAAAAAAACTGAGTTGTAGTGAATAAATATTGAGATCTTCAAGATTCAAGTCGAGTTCCCAACTGAAAATGTTGAGTTGTCCTGACAAATTATCAAGCAAAATCGTTGTTGTTGTTGTTGTTGCCTTCACTCTTTCAACTCGCGAGTGTTACTGTTAGACGTTAGCGCTTGTCGGGAGCAAGTAAAAATCGGCACGGGCAATGCAACGTTCATGTTAGCTGCCCGTATTGGCAAGCACGATTTTCTTCCGATTAAAATACTAACTGACGAAGTTTTATTCAGCTCTTATTCTCTGAAATAAAGCGTCAGAATCACTCAGCTTGTTCTGGTTCTGGTTTCGTTTTCGACCTGAAGTTGCCAGACATGAACAGTCGATATAAATATCTATAGGCTGACTGCGCCACATTGAGCCAGTCAATATAGTGAAGGTCATTCAATTTATCCATTAGTTCTGCCTTTCAAGCGGATCGTGTGCAAATCTTGCGAGAGATTAACAACAACAACACCACACGTGGTAGCACGCTTTCTGCGCCTGTGAAAGGTAAACTTATTGTCATTTTCGCGGTAAGATCGTCATTCGATTGAGTTTATTTCGTAATTTGGGGCTGTCAAATCAACTTTGACCATGTCTGGCGAATTGAGTTTTCCACAAAAAATTGAGTATTTGTCCAGTAAAACGAAAGCAATTGAGTTTCTCACCATACGAATTGAGTTTTCAAATTTTTTTTACCACCGAATACCGGTGGTAAAAACCGACTTGCCTGAATCCCTGAATGGCAATGTATATGTTCTCGAGACAACAATATGATTCAAACAAAGTGGTGGCGATAGAAAATGAAACAATTATGAAGAATAATGATGTTGATAAGCCTGATGAATGTCCTGAAAGGATACTTGTACTTGTGTGTAGCAGACAGACCCCATTAATCAATCTATGAAAACCATCAATGCAACTCTCACAAATCTATTGAGAGATCAACTGAATCATCACTCAGGGTTACCAGCTTTTCATGGAAACAAAATTCCCTGATTTTTCCCTGATTAATTTCCCAAATTCCCTGAAAAATATTCCCTCCATGACAGGGTTGTAACAATTAGAGCACTAAGATATATAGTCACCTTGATTGCAGTTATGAAAGAATTAGTCCTGATAAGAGTACAAGCTACGCTAGATAAGCCCTTAAAGAGGTGTTAAGAAGGAAAATGTGCATCATTGGTGTGCTCTAAAAAGCCAACATAACCAGTCACATGTGACTCCTCTCTTGGTAATCAATTTCCCTGAGTTTTTCCTCATGTTGGATATTTTTCTCAAATTCCCTGAGTTTTCCCTGACTGGAAAACTGGAAAATCATTTTCTTCGATTTCCCTGATTTCCCTGAGTGGCTGGGAACCCTGTCACTGATGGATCATCTTATGTTTGCTATTCAGAGACAATGTCATGATTTTTCTCAGATTTTTCACTACAAAGAGAAAGGTTTATTTCAAGAAGTCATCAAAGAACTCCGACCCCTGGATCCAATGAAAAGTATGTCCTTCCCTACTTCCAAAATACACAAAGCGATGCTGTTGCATAAGGTCACGAAAACAATTTCCAAATGTCTTCACCCTGTTATTTTGAAAGGATATCATGATTCTGTCCTTGGAGGTTGCCATCAAGGTAAAGAACGTATACATGAAGCTATTAGAACTAAATACCACTATACCACTTTTGGACAGCTGTCAACAAATCAGCACGATGCTCATGGCAAGAGTGTCCTGCTGGTGTCACTTCCAAATGAACAGGCATTTCAGAGTTTACATCTTGATATTATCGTTCCATTCCCAGTTACACCTGGATGTTACAAATATCTCCAGTTCGCACTTGATAGTTTCAGCATTGACTGAAGACATCCCCTTGAATTGGAAAATGTGGATGTTAACGTCGCTTTCAACAATATTTCAGCTATATCACGACGAATCAACTAAGCACCACCCAGCCCAGTTGTGTTCCTGCTACTTCAAAGAAGAAATCTTTCTGACATAATTGTTGTCAACTAATTGTATGTTACTTTTTGTGAACACTGTTACCTTTTGTCAATTCTGTTACAATGCTTTCAATTTTCCATGAGAACTCCAAGTCAGATGAATAGTTTAATCTTCGATGTTCTGCAAACAACTTGTTTGTTATATTGCGAGAAAGCTTATTTTGTTTGTTATATTGCGAGAAAGCTTATTTCTTCAGGATAACAAAAATGTGAGAATATTGGCCATTAGATTGATAAGTCTAATCTCAAGTTGAATGCAGTTCTTTATATAAATGAGCCTCCAGTTTCAAAATTGATGACTTTGCCGTGTAGAAGAAACCTTCAACAAAATGACGGTGCCTCATATAGCGATGCCCCTCGCAGTGATTGAACAACACAAGTGTGAATGACCAGCTAATATCGGGCAAAAATGATTTCACGCATCATATAAAGATTTACAGTTCTAAATTTCACCTGAACAAACATTTATTCACAAAAATCGACCATAGAGGTCCATGTCCCCCGCTAGCAGCACCAGTTATGGTGGATTACATCCACCATAACTGGCGCTGCTGCTGCGGGGGCCATGGACCTCTATGGTCGATTTTTTGGGGTCGATGATATCTCATATCATTGATAACAGTATGATTTGAAAATGGAGATATCGCTGATGAGCTTAACATAAATCTAATACAGCAGATGGCACCCATATTGGATTATGCACATCCATAAAACATAATACATGACTCTCCTCTCACTAAGGTCAAGGGGCTCCCCAAGTTTGAAGTAGATCAGTTGAATCGTACTCCAGCTATTGTCCGGACAAGATCAAATTGCTCACAATCCAATATGGCTGACGGCGGCCATATTAGATTAGGTACATTGCTGAAAAACAATCCCAACTGTCCTCTCACCAATGTGAAGGCACACCCCAAATTTGAAGTTGATCGATTAAATCGTTCACGAGTTATTGTCCGGACAAGAAAATCTAAGATCCAACTACTTATAATCCAATATGGCTGATGGTGGCCATATTGGATTATGCACATCGCTGAAAAAAAATCCAAACCGTCCTCTCACTGATGTCAAGGCACTTCCCAAGTTTGAAGTAGATCAGTTGAATCGTACTCCAGTTATTGTCCGGACAAGATCAAACTGCTTAAAATCCAATGAAATCCAGTATGGCTGATGGTGGCCATATTGGATCAAGCACGTCCTTGAAAAACAATCCTAATCCTCCTCTCACCAATGTCAAGGTACTCCCCACATATGAAGTAGATCGGTTGAATCGTTCTCGAGTTGTTGTCCGGACAAGATCCAACTGCTTATAATCCAATATAGCTGACGGCGGCCATATTAGATTACGCACATTGCTGAAAAACAATCACAACCGTCCTCTCACCAATGTCAAGGCATACCCCAAGTTTGAAGTTGATCGGTTAAATCGTTCACGAGTTATTGTCCGGACAAGAAAATCTAAGATCGAACTGCTTATAATCCAAAATGGCTGATGGCGGCCATATTTGATTATGCACATTGCTGAAAAACAATCCCAACCGTCCTCTCACCAATGTCAAGGCACACCCCAAGTTTGAAGTTGATCGGTTAAATCGCTCACGAGTTATTGTCCGGACAAGAAAATGTAAGATCGAACTGCTTATAATCCAAAATGGCTTACGGCGGCCATATTTGATTACGCACATTGCTGAAAAACAATCCCAACCGTCCTCTCACCAATGTCAAGGCACACCCCAAGTTTGAAGTTGATCGGGTAAATCGTTCACGAGTTATTGTCCGGACAAGAAAATCTAAGATCGAACTGCTTATAATCCAAAATGGCTGACGGTGGCCATATTTGATTACGCACATTGCTGAAAAACAATCCCAACCGTCCTCTCACCAATGTCAAGGCACACACCAAGTTTGAAGTTGATCGGTTAAATCGTTCACGAGTTATTGTCCGGACAACAAAATCTAAGATCGTACTGCTTATAATCCAAAATGGCTGACGGCGGCCATATTGGATTACGCACATTGCTGAAAAACAATCCCAACCGTCCTCTCGCCAATGTCAAGGCACACCCCAAGTTTGAAGTTGATCGGTTAAATCGTTCACGAGTTATTGTCCGGACAAGAAAATCTTACGGAATTACGGAATTACAGAATTACGGAATTACGGAATCACGGACACCGGTGTTTCTAAGTCCCCCCCCTACTAAGTAGCGGGGGACAAAAAGAATCTCACCAGTGGAGGAAGAATAGGTAAAATGTTCAATATTTGTAAAAAAAAAAAAGAAAAAAAAACAACAACCCAACAACAAGGAAATGCAAGAAGAGGAAATGCAATACCTGAAGAGTTGATGCTACAGCTACCCCACCATGCATGATGTGTTTTTTATGTATAAAGGTTAAGGAGATTATAGCTGTTGAGAAGAAAGTTTAGACTGGGGGACATTTGAACCTTGTCCACAGGGCAGATGACCATTAGGAAAATATTCAGATTGATTTATTCTAAAAACTGAACCAATCCAGCGTGAGAATTACAGGGCAACATCTACATATAAATGGTCAGTTTATCTGCATGAAAGTTAATATCTAATGTTGAAACAATGCATATATCATGCTAATTCTCTGATCAAGGCACACGCCAGTCCACAAATACATGTAGCAACGAATAAAATTTATCTTGCACCTGGCAAGCTAATGATAATTTCCCTCCAATTTAAATTCATACATGTAGATAAGATATTTCATGATAAGAGTACATGATTATCATTATCAGGGTAATCAGATGATTTAGTAGTGGGTATAAATGTTACATGAACCATGTTCAGCGCTGACAGGCATGGCCGCTATGTGGAAAAGCTGAGGTCAGGTCGACACTTTATATCATGAATATTACAAATCAAACAAGGCGGAGCTTTGGAAAACTGATATCCTTTGAAGAAGATAAAATATAAATAGAAGAAATTGAAGAAAGACAAAGAAAAGAAAAAACACATTATAAGGGAGATGGGGTCAAAGAAGAAGCAAACTTTTCTTCCTTGTTGTATAAACAAACAGCAATAATATTTTTGACGGACAATCTCAGTTGAACTCCACTGTATTAAGATTAAGATTTTATTCTTGATCTCACTTATATGCCCAAATAGTTTAGTTTTTTTGTTGCTAAAGCTCATTAAGTGTCATAACAAATTAATTGATTTGAGGATTATAATGAAGGAAATTTGGGTGATTTGACATGTTTCCAATAGTTTAGATACTCTATGCTCACACTCTGAACTTGCCTTGGTCGGACGGGCTGCCGTTATTGTTCAAACGCAGCCTGTATAGCCTCATGTATTTATGCATGATGTATTATCCATTATCTTTCTCAAACGTGCTTTGAGACGGCGTCGGCGATTAGCTGGCATTGACATTACGTCAGCCTACAAAGGAGGTGTGTGCTGTGTTTGATTGGTTCGTGAGACGAAACTGACATTTCTGATTTGAAAAATAATGGCAATCTGTCTGATCAAGGCAAGTGAGAACGTAGAAATTGGTTTGATGTAACATACAAAGATGTTTCAACATGCTAAAAACCTAAACTATGAATCATATAAGTGGTAAAAATGTGTCAACATTTATTGACTGAATGACTGAAAAATCGACCCAAAAATGCAGGTTTCGAATATAACATGACTATGACGCCATCAGTGTGGCCCTGTTGGATTTTTTTTTTTTTTTTTAATTTATATTTGAGAGTTTGACTCCAAGATACATGTATATTGTGGGAAGTTTCAACCCTCTAGCCCAAGAAATAAGAATACGAAGCTGCGCATCAGAAAACCCCTCGGCTCTGGGCGCCAGCCATTCATAATGTATTCAATTTAAAACAAGACTTCAGGAACACCAAGCAGTCAAGTAACAAATACACAGATTATGAAAAATTTTGCCATTAGAAATGGCCTCAAACGTTTCCGTCCAATCAGAGAAACCGGTATTCATTACATAAGTCTGTTGATGCATCGACAATGTATACCAAATTTTACATCGAACATTTGAAAATTATCGGAGATTGAGATCCCTAATGATTTCGCATAAATTAAAGATGGCCGCCCATCCTTCCCACCACTCAGAGAAACTGATGTGGTTATTCATTGCAAGTCTCTTGATACATAGATTCTGTATACCAAATTTCATATAGAACACTGAAATGGTATCAAAGATAAACATCATTAAAGATTTTGCATAAATTAAAGATGGCCACCAAGGTTTCCGCCCAAGCAGAAAAACCAGAATTGTCTATTGATACATCGATGATGTATACCAAATTTTACATTGACCACTTGAACCGTATCAGAGATACAGATCATTAATGATTTCGCATAAATTAAAGATGGCCGCCCATCCTTCCCGCCACTCAGAGGAACCGATGTGGTTATTCATTGCAACTCTCTTGATACATAGATTCTGTATACCAAATTTCATATAGAACACTGAAATGGTATCAAAGATAAACATCATTAAAGATTTTGCATAAATTAAAGATGGCCACCAAGGTTTCCGCCCAAGCAGAAAAACCAGAATTGTCTATTGATACATCGATGATGTATACCAAATTTTACATTGACCACTTGAACCGTATCAGAGATACAGATCATTAATGATTTCGCATAAATTAAAGATGGCCGCCCATCCTTCCCGCCACTCAGAGGAACCGATGTGGTTATTCATTGCAAGTCTCTTGATACATCGATGCTGGATACCAAGTTTCATATAGAACACTGAAATGGTATCAAAGATATATATCATTGAAGATTTTGCATAAATTAAAGATGGCCGCCAAGGTTCCGCCCAATCAGAAACGCCAGAACTGTCATTTATCGTAAGTCTATTGATGCTTCGATGATATATACCAAATTTTACATCGAGCACTCGAACAGTATCAGAGATAGAGATCATTAATGATTTTGCATAAATTAAAGATGGCCGCCCATCCTTCCCGCCACTCAGAGGAACTGATGTGGCTATACATTGCAGATCTCTTGATACATCGATGCTGTATACCAAGTTTCGTATAGAACACTTGAATAGTATCAGAGATATATTTCATTGAAGATTTTGCATAAATTAAAGATGGCCGCCAAGGTTTTCACCGAATCAGGGAAACTGGTTTGGTCATTCCTTTGAAGTTTCTTGATGCATCGATGATCTATACCAAGTTTCACACTGAACAGAGAAATGGTACCTAAGATACACAAGATTAATGATTTCGCATAAATTAAATATGGCCGCCAAAGTCTCCAACCAATCAGGTCCAGATTCAATAGGGTTCTGGGTCATGAGCATATGGATGTGCAGTGCAAGTTTGGGGTGCCTAGGGTAAGTCGTTCTAAAGATATCTTGGTAACAAGAAAGCTGTGATGGTTTCGCATAAATTAAAGATGGCCGCCAAAGTTTCTAACCAATCAGGTCCAGATTCAATAGGGTTCTGGGTCACAAGCATACGGATGTGTACTGCAAGTTTGGTGTGCCTAGGGTAAGTCGTTCTGAAGATATCTTGGTAACGAGAAAGGTGTGACGGACAGACGGACAGACGGACGGACGGACAGACGGACAGACGTACATGACGACGACAATACCCTTCGGCCAAATTTTGGCCGAGGGGTAAAAATGGTTCCTTCTTATGCCTGTTTAGGCCTCAATTCATCCAGACCAGGTAGGGTTAACCAGACATGCACCCATCCCAATACTGAGCAGTGTCCCTTGAGCAAACAGGAACCCTGATACAGAATTATATGGTATACGAAAACACACGTAAATGTAAGAAACTGTCTTATTATAATTAGGGACAAGTTTATGCAAATCTACACTGAAGAAGACAGCTGTGCAAAAAGGTTGGATGCACTGCATATTGTTCAAAATGATAATTTATGGATGATTTGAATAAATGCACCAGCAATTACGTATAAATGATACAGACAGCTTTGTACCTAATCTGAGGACATACGAATGAATATTGATTTAATCCCACCGGACATATCACATCAACATTTATAAAGAATCAACATTGTATAACTTAGGTATATGCTGATTTTGATACCCATGCATCCTCAATGCATTTCACCTTTATAATTGCACCCGTACTGTACTAATTAAAGAAATGGTAATTGGCTTCACAATATTGAATTATACACCATTTTATTTAAGCTTAGCATAATAAATATGACTGCCTTTAATTATATAAGAAATTTATACAGAATTGCTTAGTTACTCTTCACTTTTATTGTTTTCACTGAACTTCTCAGTTTAATGTGGCTTGGCAGTACTTATCCAAAATGAACATTTGGCGCATTCAAAAAGTACATTAATGACACATCACTGTGCACGGTTCTGAATGGCATATTGCAATCGCATTCACACCTTGTGTGATATCACTCCAGCTCTTTTTCAAAAGAACTGCTGAACTTCATTGATATTTTGTCAGCCCTCGCAATTCAGAAATCTGCCTCAGCAGAAAATGTTGTTAAATTACATTATCCCCCATTCAGCCCCATGTTAAAAATGGCCGGAGCAACTCCATTTGCTTCAGCTTTTTGCGTCAGCAATGCTGAATGCCGACGCCAATTGCGAGAGCTGTTTTGTCTCCCTGTTGTGTTAATCTATTATCAAATCAAAATGTAGTCTGGGACACCCCAATTAACTTTTTTCTTCAAAACTTTGAATCTATAGTGAATTTGGAACATATACATCGAATATGGAAAAAATGGCATCGATTTTACGCATGTGCTGAAAAATTGGCTAGAGGTTCTAGCCATTTTTTTCAGCACATTTGAGTTTGAGAAAATACTCTCTAGTAAAGCCCACGTTATGTCTGACAAGCCTGTAATAATTAAAACCTCCAAAGAGTGAGTCAATTGCTGACAGAGATACTGCCCACATGGGATGGCACATGATTCCGAGTTCACCGACACTGCCTTGTCTCGGCAACAAGGCAACACTCTTGGTAACAAGGTGGCAAACTTTTCATTCCTCTGCCTTCTATTTATTATAAGTGACCATGGTCGACTTTATCCCAGTGCATTTCTTTTCTCGGCATTTGTTCATCTTAACTTAGAATGCGAGCACAAAAGTGTCTTTTCTTTTTTCTTTGGTGAAAGCCATTATACAGAAAGTCATTGTTCATTTCTGAATTCCATGGTGAATTTCAGCTTTGGCACTGACTAATTAATATATAGCTCAATGGTGATGAAGGAACTTTCCCAGTCATCCAATCAACCAGATAAATGCTGATAATGTAGGACACCATGGCGAGCCAGAATGGATGGGCTACCATATGTCATTTTCACAGTGAGTCATATCACGTGAAACAATGAATGAGCTAATTTCTTCAACATACCAAATTTAAACACTCTCTTGACTTGCCGATTACTTGGAATTTCAAGAACCTAATATGTGCTGATCAATTAGAAACAGTGTCTGAAAATATTTTTTGTCATTTTTTACGATTTTATTTCACAGAGTAAAGCATGGGATTCTATGGTGGTCTGTTGTGATCATATCTAGGTCCGGTGACATCACACTGCCTTTATACATTTATTTTAAACTTTGTATGCACTTTCCAATTTGTAGGCACTTTTGCTTGACTCAAGCTTAAGGTGTGTATACTTTGAGTTTCAACACAGACCCACTGTTCCAATGAGCATGTTTCACCAAAATCGAGGAAATTAAATGCAAGATTCAAATTGTCTTGGTACTTATGAGTTACCATTATACAAAAAGTATTTTTTACCCGGTTAGAAAAAATCGCATAAATGAAGTAAAACTGTCTTTGGATACAGTTGAAATTTGTCTTTCATTTGACCTTCACTTCATCGGAGGGTTTACTATCACTTTAAGGATACTGAACACCAAGGCCTTGCAGCCCTCGCAATTAACTATGGCATTCAGCATTTCTCCTCAGAAATTTTTAGCCTGGACCAAAATGTGGGTTATTTTGATACCAGAGGATTTTGCCCGGATGGAATTGTCCAGTTGTTTGTGCTGGCCTTGCAATTATGTATAAACTTTTAGTTAAATTCTAACTAGTTCTGAGGATTTTAAGGTAGTGTAGGAACTGGCCATATAGTAGAAAAAAAGCCAACGAACATGAAAACTTCTGTAAATCAAAAGTGCTCAAATTGCAGGCCATGCATTTCATGCGTTCAAATGGCACAATATTGGAAAAAGTGAACTGAGTAAAAAATAGACTTCAAAGTATGTGCATGACTCATGTATTTCAGAACACCATGCTGGTGAGAACAAAACAGGTGCCTAATGATATCTAAGCTGAATGAGAATTAATTAATTGATTAAGCTTGTCAATTGGGCAGTCAGGGGACATGCTTGTACAAGTTATCAACTTATCCCCTCTTCAGATCAGGATTCCCAGTTCATATATTATTTAAATCTTGGAGTTGATTATCTTGCTCTATCTTACATGTATTCGGTACAGAATATGAAAAGATGCTAAGAATGGCCTAAGTGTCAATTACATCCTTGTAGCGTTAGAAAACATAGAGTGAGACTGTCCATATATTTTGGCTTTTTTTTTTTTTCGCTTGATAGAGTTTCTGGAACACTCTGCCTGGTGACATTTCTTGCACAAGTGTGCCATCTGACTGCTTGGTGAGCATGGTGAGAGGCTATAATAACCAGCGCAGGGGGAAAATATAATGAGACAGCTATGCTACCCTCATTAACTCAGCTCTGGAAAACATGAAAATAATTCGGCAAATATCATTGGCTTATGGACAGAACTGGAAAAAACATTCAGCCAATGAAAACGTCAATGCTTAAAAATAAACCCTTACCTTGTTCTCTGAGCCGGCCAAGTATTTTAGCGAAGATGCCTTTGTGGGAGTTCCCATCAGGATGGGTAATCAAGATGTCAATGTCACCACAGGTTAGCTTGCCTCTGCGATATGATCCGCACACCTCACACCTTGTACCTGGGACTATCTCCTCTGCGATGTCCTTCACCTGTGATTATTGAACAAGATTGTCGCTGTTCTAAGTATTCAATTACAAAATGTACAATCAAGGCACTTATCATCTGGGTGACTGGACACATCAATGTGGGTTTTCAGGAATTAAATATTACGGTTCTTACAACAGCGTTAACTTTCATTAGCATTTTACTTTTAGAATGACAAAGAATTTTGAATGTTCATTTCATCGCAATAAAGAATCTTGTCCACTACTACCACTACCAGGGCCATATCCAGAGCCATTTTGATACCTTTTACAGCCAATTTTACAGCTTTTTTACATACAAATGCACCCAAATAAGGCAAAAAAGGCAAGAAAGGGTGTCACCGTGTCCGCAAATAAACTCTGGATATGGCCCTGACTAGTCTACGGTTCTTAATCGAGCATATATATATATCTTTATTTCATGAGGGTAACTCTGTCAGTTGCAAAAACTGTTCTTCCCGGAGGCCCTCCAAAAAAAATGAAAAATATACAAGTATGTACAACATATACAATCAAGAAACACTGCAGAGTAAATGTCTTGACATAAAAATAGTACATAATATTATGTGCTAGAGCATAGGGATTTCAGAAGTCTGGACTTGAAGGCATTGAGAGATGGGGCTTCTTTGAGGTTGTTGCCAAGGGAGTTCCACAGCATTGCTCCAGAAAAACTCAGGCTTTGTTTCAGATAGTTTGTTCTGGGTTTTGGAAGATACAGTTTGTTGTTTTCAGTTGATCTTAGAGTGTGTGTAGTAATTTCATTAACATATTTAAAGAGAGAGTTGAGGTAAGGGGGACATAAGTGGTTGATGATTTTGAACATAAAAATAGCTTTCTGATATGTTATCCGTTCTTGTATGGTTAGCCATCCGAGTTCTTTAAAAAGTGTTTTTGTTGGGGTTGAGTAATCTGCATTTAAAATGATTCTGGCTGCTCTTTTTTGAAGTTTGTAAATTCTGTCAGTCTGTGTAGTGGATGCATTGCCCCAAATTGTGAGGCAATAGTCCATGTGTGGGAGAATGTACGCATTGTAGTAGGTGATTTTTGCTTCTTTGTTGAGTAGGTGTCTGTGTCTATATAGTATTCCTATTTTGGAAGAAAGTTTTTGACAAACATAATCAGTATGATCATTCCAGCTCAGGCTATGATCAACATTAAGGCCCAGTATTTTGTCTTTTTTGACATTCTTAAGCTCATTGCCATCAAGGGTGATCTTAAAATTAAGATCACACCTTTTTGATTTTTGTTTTGTTGTGAGGATCATACTAGTGGACTTTGAAAAGTGAATAAACAGTTTGTTTTCCTGACACCATCTCTCAATGACTTCACTATCCAGACTCATAACATCTTTCAGTTCTGTCTTTTGTTGTCGAATGTTTAGTCCCATCCAATTCATTTTCATTTCCTCTGCATCCGTCCATGGAGTGGGCCAGACAATGAAATACTTAAATCAGCCAGCACGGTATGTAGTGCCTCAGCTGCCTTTTCAAAGACTGAGTGTATGATGTTATGATTGTTGTGTATCGAGCCACAATCAGATGGCACAAAAGCAAATTTACTCCAAGAGTAGTGCATTCTGTTGTCTGTTGAAATACATGGCAGTGCGGAATGGGAACGAAGCAATGATGGACTAAGTCTTTGCTGCCTTGAAATGAACATTCGACGATGTGTCTAAAAGTCAACGGCTATCGTTGAAAGCCCACGCTCAACTACGAACTGTAATATTGCAAATGTCTTGTGTTACATGCAGTACTGTAGACCAATAAATCGGTTGTTCGTCTTTCCAAACCAAAATCACCAGTCAAAAAATAATTTTCCATCGTTTACTAACCAATTGGTATAGCGACATCAATAGATACTGGAACAAGCGTTCTGAGAACCCCAACATCTCGCCTTGCGGGGTCATCCGCCGAAGGTGCAGCAGTATTGAAAGCATACATGTAGAGCAAACAATAACGTCTGGAATAGGTGATGTAGTACAGACAATAATGTCTGGAATAGATTATCTGGTACAGACAATAACATCAGTCCCATGTGGGATTACTGGCATATAAGTTAATCCCATGTAGGATGGATAGGTCAGTGCCGTCGGATTACTGGTGCATAGGGCAGTCCAGTGTGAGATTACTGCTGGATAGGTCAGTCCCATTTGAGATTACTGCTGGATAGGCCAGTCCTGTGTAGGATTACTGCTGGATGGACCAGTCCCGTGTGTTATTACTGATGGATAGACCAGTCCCCTGTGGGATTACTGCTGGATAGTCCAGTCTCAAGTGGGATTACTGCTGGATAGTCCAGTCCCAAGTGGGATTACTGCTGGATAGGCCAGTCTTGTCTGGGATTACTGCTGGATAGATGAGTCTCGTATGGGATTAATGCTGGATAGGACAGTCCCGTGTGGGATTACTGCTGCATAGGCAGTCCAGTGTGGGATTACTGCTGCATACAGCAATCCTGTGTGAGATTACGGCTGGAGAGGCCAGTCCCATATGGGATTACTGCTAGATAGGCTAAACCTGTGTGGGATTACAGTGCGATAGGTCAGTCCCATGTAGGATTATGGCTGGATAGGTCAGTGCCATGTGCGATTACTGCTGCATATTGTAGTCCAGTGTCATATTACTTCTGGATAGGTCAGTCCCGTGTGAGATTACTGCTGCATAGGCCAGTCCTGTGTGAAAAGGCCAGTCCCATGTGGGATTACTGCTGGATAGGTCAGTCCCGTGTGCCATTACTGCTGGATAGGCCAGTGCCATTTTGGATTACTGCTGGATAGGTCAGTCCTGCAGCCCACACAATTCACCTCGGCAATCAGCAACTGCCGAGGTACATGTAAATGCCGTGGCATAATCAGTTCACCTCAGCAATATTTAACATGGTGTTAAATAGGAATATTTTAATATGACATTATTTTTGCCGAGGTGACCTTTCTGAATTGTGAGGGCTGGTCCTGTGTGAGATTACTGCTGGATAGGCCAGTCCCAAATGGGATTACTGCTGGTAAGACCAGTCCGGTGTGGGATTACTGCTGGATAGTTGAGTTCCATACGGAATTACTGCTGGATAGGTCAGTCCCGTGTGGCATTACTGCTGGATAGGCCAGTGCCATTAGAGATTACTGCTGGATAGGTCAGTCCCGTGTGGGATTAGTGTGGGAGAGCCGTGATCTAGGGAAACATGAAACATGTCCACCAAGTTTTATAATCATCCCACAAAAGGTTCAACAAACTTTCTATGTACAGATCTACATGTAAATTTTTGCCCAACAAAACTCTTATCAATGGAAACGTACGAAGTCTAAACTGCAATAATTAGGACAAAAATTCATATTTAATGTCATATTTCTTGAATAGCACATGCACATCCTCCAATCACATTGAACTTGGGTAGCAAGTGTCAAACTCATCCAATGAAAGCTGACAGCTTCAGAAAACTTTCCATGTACAGGTGTACATGTATATACATGTACATTATCATTGGCAGATTACTTAGACAAAACTCTCAAAATTTGAACAAAAATTAATATTTCATCTCCTAAATAGCACAGGTACATCCTCTAATCATAAGAAACATGTGTACCAAGTTTCATAATCATTCAATGACAGCTGACAACTGCAGCAAACTGTGGTGTACAGATGTACATGTGTACTTAAGCTAAACGCAAAACTCTTATCATTTGCCATAATTTGGAGAAAAATTAATATTTCATCTCAAAAATAGCACAGGCACATCCTCTAATCATAAGAAACATGTGTACCAAGTTTCGTAATCATCCAATGAGAGCTGACAATTGCAGAAAACTTACCATGTACATGTATATATGTAGAGGTCTACATGTACAATTTACCTAAACAGAAAACTCATTCATTTGCCATAATTTGGAGAAAAATTAATATTTCTTCTCAAAAATAGCACAGGTACATCCTCTAATCATAAGAAACATGTGTACCAAGTTTCATAATCATCCAATGACAGCTGACAACTGCAAAAAACTCACCATGTACATGTACATGTATACATGTAGAGGCCTACATGTACAATTTACCTAAACAGAAAACTCATTCATTTGCCATAATTTGGAGAAAAATTAATATTTCTTCTCAAAAATAGCACAGGTACATCCTCTAATCATAAGAAACGTGTACATGTACCATTTTCATAATCATCCAATGACAGCTGACAACTGCAACAAACTTTCTAAGTACAGATGTACATGTGCACTTCAGCTAAATGCAAGACTCATTCATATGAGTTTTAACATTGGAGCACCCCAGGGGTAGTACCACCAGGTAGCATACCCACCCCCAATATTTTTTTTATTATTATTTTTTTTTTTTCTAGATTTTTTTTTAGCTTGCTAAACCAAAAACCTTATCATTTCCAGGCAGGGGACACCGACACCGACGACGACATCCTCTTCCCCCCCTCACAATATCTCCCCTTTACTTCGTAAGGCGAGACAAAAATGGCAAAAAGAATAACCCTTCACAGTTTGAAACAATTGCAACCAATATTTTTTTTATCACGAGTACAGAAACAATTTATCACTACCATTACATGTATATACCAGCTTGCTGAAAACAATGTATCATGGCCTAACTATACTATGAAATTGAATTGTATCTACTAAATGTCATGGAATGAGTACAACTATCCAACATTATACTTCTTCACATTCACATTTTCAAGGCAAAGATGAGCCGAGGTGCAGTGCATATAACCAGACATTGAATTTAATTGAGTTTAGAAACGAAAGCATTTAACGTTATGAGTGATTCTGTTCAACAAGGGTTGCTCGAACAGTTGTTCATTGCAATTTTTCACATGGTGAGGGGGCCAGACAAGGAATACGATCTGTTATACAATGCTTTTCTGTCCGAATAGCTATATAATACCACACCAACTGTAATCTCCTTACTATAAACACTGTCTGTCTTCACATTTCGTGTAATATGCAGATTCACACGCCCATAAAGGGAAGCATTTAATTGCATGTTTGTTGTCTTTTACTACCCACAATCTCGTGAAGCAAATGTACTTTCCAAGGTTACAATGTAGCTATCAAGGCGACCATTCCGCTATGTGCATTTCACCAAGAATTCCACTGTATTGAGCAAGAAAGAATACTGCCGAACAAATTCTTTATTGCGATGGAATGAACATTCAAAATCATTTGTCATTCTAAAAGTAATATGCTAATGTTGAAAGTTAACACTGTTGTAAGAACCGTAATAAGATCTTTTGACAAAAAAACTGTCTGTTATCTCAGAGAATATCTGAAATGAAAATATCATGATTGTATACGGAAAACATGGAGTAAAGAGTCTATCTCAAACTGTAATATTGTCCATCTGAAATACTTCTTACATATCTGACCAGTGACTGATGATCACCGTGGCACACTGCTGGAGATCAACCACCACTGAATTTTTTAGGTCCAAAATTATGAGCAGGATTTCACGTTGGGTGAACGGTGATTGGCCTTTATACCTGACTGGACCAGAAAAGGTTTGTGATGTATCTTAAGATATTTCTATAAAATTTGACTCTCAAAAATATCAAAACCACCTTTCCAAATTGTTATGGGGAACAAAGCTGGCCCAGTTCATTGAGCAACCTCGAAAATTTGTCGTAATAATGTCAGGCGGGATGATCGTATCTCTGGTCGTCATATCTCAACAAAAATGGTGGGGAATGTTTGAGCAGAAAGGCCAGGCTATCTGGTGTGGTAGGTTATTTGTGGCACTGAAAATTAGTGAATATATTTATCTGAAGCTGTGATTAGCCAATTTACTACATGATAAGTAAGGTCGTTTAATAGCGATTTGTGGCTTGGACTCCTGGACTTAGTTGAAGGTATGTTTATACACTCATTTATACATTTTGTTTATTATGAGCAGATAACTCTTTTGAATTGAAAATGTAAAATTTCAATTTCATGAGTTGTTCCCCCTGATATCTCAATAGCGTTTTCTCTGTTGTATTTGACCCAAGCATGTGATGAATGCAACTGCAACTTCATGTGAAAACACTGGAATACATGTACATACAGCAAGTTTTAACTCCTGGCTGCTTACCGTTTTCTCGATCGCCTCTACTTCTGACCTGGGCATTCGATCGAGGAAATCATCATAACATCGCAGACCAATCTTTTGCTGCTTTGTTAGGTTGGCTTTGGTCCGCAAGTCTTCCAGGCTCCGAAATCCCTACAAGAGGTATTCACAGTATTTCTTGAGACAAAGGGGAACTAACACCATGAAAACGAGGAGGATGAGAATCAACAGATCAAAGTTTTGCGAATCTTTTCTACAAAGATATCATCCATTCTTTGTTCGATTGAAGAGATGTGCCTTTTTTCACTCTTCACCACAAGAGGTTGGTGCTGTCACCAACCAGTTTGATAGGAGGGTAAAATTTGGTTGTGACATGTCACATCAAGAAAATATGGTCACAAGGCCAGGGTTTTTCAAAGCTCTTTTTAAAATATTGAAGTTTACAGAAAATTTTGAATTTAGTTTTACCTAAACAAAAACTGAGTTTCTGCATGTGCGTACTTTTCAGCATCATCGCCAGCCAGAGTATCAATCAATAGGTTACGATCGATACACTGGCTTGATTAGTTATCGATAGCAGTTCTGGATATAAATAGCTCGAGGGGTTTCAACTAAACCGAACCAATCAGTAAGTGCGCTGAAGCAGCTCATCAGGCCAATCCGCAGCGAGGTTTGAGTTTTGACTGGTTTGAATTTCATCGCCAGCCAGAAAAACTTTAAAATCGACATCAGTGTAATCAAAAACCGCAGGCTTCAGATACCGACGCGCTAATTCAAAACAACCGCTGGGGATGAAATATACGAGATTGTTGACATCCGAATCACCAAAAATGTCCAGGTAAACCCTCTGTGAGGATTTAGGGATTACCTGAACTTGTGCAGATGACTTTTCAGACCCTTTTATACTTTTCAGATCAAAAAAACACAGAAACTAAGTTTGTTGAATTTATATGCGCTGAAACTCTAGTTTTACAACATTTTAAAGTCAAAATGGAGGATTATGAGATAGAAAAACTCTTGAATGTACAGCACTATCAGTCAACTTTTAGGTTACTTCTATATTTCCTCTGGAAATCTTTCGAATGGCAATGAGTAATCTTTTAAAAATATTTTTAAACTAGTTGATAAAAATAAATGTAAACTGTAGTGTACCTAGGTTCTAAATATGTAATACAGAAAATACAATTTATTTGAAAGGAAAAGTTTAGTTATTTTTTTCTGAGTTTCCTCACAGATTCTTCGCAAATCCCAACTAGACTTCTTTTCATATAATTATACATGTACTGTATACCTGACTGACCAGAAATTTTGCTTTGTATCGCTGGAGCACTCAACACAACCTAAGACTATTGAGCAATACTGTGAGTTTGAATAGGATAACAGGGATTTTCCAGGAGAATCCAGATAACCAATTGAATTCCTGTTCAATTTCCCCAAACTGAAACTAGAACTCGTGGACTTCGAAAACCCCATCCTATTTTGTAATTGGTATGTAATAGATCTGGGCTTTGTTCCTCATACTTATGCCAAAATAATACCCTGTCATCATTGGACATGCTCTCGGAGTGGCAGACTAAATGGTCTGGTTTGTATTTCAGTCACCCTTGAAGTGTCTGCAACAATGCTGATTGCTTGATTTATAGGTACTGTATCAATAGTTGATACCCATTTACCCAGAGTTTGTTCGAGTCACTATCCTGGTCGTTCCTGCCATCTTGGTCGAAGTGGTCTTGGGTTTGTCATCGCAAAAGTAACAGCTCTAATAGGCTGTTCCATTAAGTCATCATAACCCGCGAATTTGGAGAGGAATGACACGGCGCTTAGGATAATAGATTTGCATAAAATTTCCCGTCAAATAGAACACGGTAGAATACAGATTGGTGACAACTTGTAAAATCGGATGTGAAGCATTATCTAAAAAAAGAAATATTTCCTGTTTCTCAATGTCTTTTCAGACGGGAGAAAATCATGGAGGGGCATTGTCCGCAGAAACACATGGTCAGGAAATTGAAAATATCCTCAGAAACCAACATGTTTTGATTAGTCCACTTTGGTATAGGGTCGATAATTATGTACTCATCTCGCATTTATTCTTTCGACTCGCACACCACAGAAAGCTAAGGAATATTGGGGGGAAATGCAATTTAAACTGAAACTGAACTGATTACCGTAGCTGTTCGTATTTTGACGACTTTTTTTAAGCTGGCAAGGTGAGCTGGTCATTTTCTGAGGTATAATTTGTTTATGGGGGAAAAGCGCGAATTTGAAATATTCATGGCTCCAGTAATTTGCTTGCAAAAAATGTTGCGAATGGATCAAGGACGGAATGAAGGAACATAGGGGGTGTCAGAGCGATTGTCAGGACAGTACAGAAAAATTGATAATCAAGCTACATTTCCTGCGCAACCGCATGGCATTTAACCAGCATTTCTCTGAATATTTTCGGTAAATTTCTTGATCACCAAGTGATAACTGTAACAAAAATCAAAATATGTCTGTTTCCGGAAACAGGCTAGAAAAAAATTGAGTAGGTAGGGCCAAAAATTTATTTTGTTTGGGAAATAAATTTTATTGTGATGTCCAATGCCACTGTCACATGTGCAATGTTGCTCAAGTTTATTCATGATTATCCCTCTATTCGGCACAGTAAAATTTCTTTAGGCAGAGAAACGTGCCCAATCAGCGAAAATATTCAAATTCCACGAATTCTGGCAAAATAGGTAGGCTTTTGAATCAAATATCAGACTTACTGATTGAGGAATCAACATAACTGAACATTGATTACCAATGGAAAAAAATATTTAAAAAAAAAAACTTATTTTATTTATTTAATTTTTTTTAGCACAACGTTTAATCCCTCTGATTTGAGCTGTTTGAGACAAGAAACGAGAAGAGACCTTTGAACACGCGATTTGTCGAAGAACGAAAAATTTGACTTCACAATTTGATAAATAAGTTTGCTTGTATCTTCGGGGTTTATTTCAATGCATTATTTCAATGTATTCATAATAAAACAAAATCGGCAAACTCAGATTTTCTAGCAGAGAAATGATATCGATTTTGACTGTCAGTTGCCGACTTCGTTCAAGAAAAAATATCAGTTCACTTGCCCGTGTCCGCCGACGCACTTCGGCTTGTGCCATTTCAAGCCAACAACTCTGTATCTTTCTTCCGAAGTTGACGTAGAATATGTTTAAAATTGCCCTAGTAATAGTTATCAGGTCAACTAAAGCGTAAACGTCGGTAAGTTTTCAATTCCCTGGTCTGGAAGTGTGCTTTATTCGCCTGTTTATTCAAGTCTTATTTGAGATCGCCATGCTGGAAGAACATCACACTTTACGGTTGTCACAAAACCAGACACTCTCCTGCTCAAGAGATCCGAGTATAGCTAACACTTTGATTACCATCGTCACCTCTGTGCAGAGATCGATCGCTTCACAAATACCCGGGGTATATCTATACAACACGAACATCCGGGTGATTTCGTCAATCTCTTAACGTACAAGGACAACATCATCCACGTTCCGTGTAAAAATTACCCTACCAATTTCGAGCATTTCTTCGCAAAAAAAACGTATTAATTCTCATCTGCCATCGCCCAAAAACTATACAGACTAACAACATTACAATTGTGACCAACTAGGCAAGTTTCATTGCCTAAGTCTTCCTAGTTTTTTCCGCTCTTGATGTACAAAGTTCTCTACAGCTCAATGGCCAAGGACGATTCCAATAACCCCCTCCTCCTCCGGAGGATGGGGTTGATTACAGGATTCCAACTAGGTTTTTTTTTTGTACTTAGAGATGTTCTTGGATTTCCATTGAGCATAATTTCCGAGAATCTGTTGAGAATCCCATCAACTTCAACAAAAAGAAAGGCCTTGACTTCTTACAGGGATTACATAAATGACTTGATCATTTCTATCGGAATAAATTTTTGGTGTAGTGATACTATAGGGTCTGCATACCTGTTGATACCAGGTCCTGGCCGTGTGAGCACCAGCACCCCATACATCCGTGAATAAGTTGATTATCTGAAGCTCTTCATTCGACCTAAATTCATTGAGTTTCCTCAGCTCGCCACTTTCAGCGATCTCCCAGATTTTGTCTGCTAGTCTCGCTCCAACACCTGGCAGGCCCTTTGCTTCCTGAAACAATCCAAAAAACACAAAACATTTCAAGAAAGTCCAAACTACAAGAATGACTAAGCACACTCATCAAGTCACAAAGTATATGTTATATCAAAACTTCAGTTGTTTCCTTATAGGAATTATAAGATTGGAATGGCAATGAAAGTATTACCTAGTTTACAGAATGTTCAACAACACATGTTGCAGGGTTATCTCCACTTAGGACATAAGCACAATCCAATACAATACATTCTTGAGGTTGTGCATCAGTTACAAAAGTTTTTGCAACTTTTATTATGATAATTTGTCCTTTCTGGGAATTTTCTTTTGTAATTCAGATGGGTTTTTTTTACATTTCAATTTTGGTACCACAAAATGGTATCAAAGTTAGTCCCTGAATAAAGAGCCTGTCTCAAACAAGACAAATGGCATTCATTTTCAAGCGACAGAACCTAAGAAAGTTCAGTCAGATTTAACAGGGAACTATGTTTACCAAAATAAAAGGAATCCCAAACGGTCTTGAAGAATCGTTTACAGAAAATCCCTCATAATATATCTATACCCCAGGTAATGAAAAGGATAACAGTAATTGTCAAAAATGTGGGGCAGTTGTGGCAATCCATGACTTGCACATTACTGGGAGAAGAAAGGAGACCTTAAAATCTGTGAAGTGACTTCAGCTGATCAGTCATTGGTTCGTATATATTAACTTTGCCCTATCTTTCAACCTTGGAGAATATTTTGAACTAGTGATAGCTGGCATATTCTCAAAACAATATCCCATGTTAAAAGATGGAACAAAGTGAAAATATACAAACCAGTAGATGATCAGCTGAAGTCATGGATCACTGCACATACAGGCTCTTCTTTGTTCTCTAAATAATGTGAAAGTCTGGGATTCAGAATGGATAATAACTTCCTGGAACTGAAAGAGCTTGCTCGGACGGTATGAGAAAGAATTCCTGGAAGATACATACCTTCCAAGAGGAGATAGGTTTAGGTTGTTTCCGCAATGCTTGTATGGCTTTTTGATAACCAAGAGCTCTCCACCTGTCGTTTGTGCTCTGATATGTTTTCACCATCTCCTAAAATTAGATAAAATACATGGGTATGTGAATAGTAGACCTATAGAGATAACTTTATTCAATACAAGGCAAGATATTAACTTACAACGAGAAAAAACATGTTCAAATCTTTTGAAGGCGTGGGAGCCTCCAACGGCTATTTCCAGTTTCAAGATCAGGAGAGATAATCACTGAGTTTCTCACCTGGGCTAAGGAGGAATTCATAGCAGTTTATGTCAGTATTAAAGTTGAATAGTACATGGCATATTATTGCTGGTATAACATACCTCAAGTTTATCAGTGATATGCTTGTTGACATTAGGGAGCGGATTCTTCGAGGATTGTGCACAAACCCAGTGACCTCTCTGAAGGAGAAAAAACATATATAAAACGTAATTAGGATCACTCATTTGCATATCATACTTTTTTTAATTATTGAATTAACCAGAGGTTAGCTGATATAAATATGGCTATAGCAGCTCCAACAACAATTTACTATGAAAAACTGGGATCAGTTATAATTGAATTACTTAAGCTTAAATACATGTAGGCAAATCAAACACAAGTCTGTCTGAATTTGAGGTTTTCTGTACTTTGCTATATTTGAGTACCTGAACAAATAATGAATGGTATGAAATTTGAGCTGCGTTATTACAACAAACCTGAAATAGTTTTTTCGACTTTTGTACAACTATGTAGAACTTTTGGAGCTATGTAGAAGAGTGTACCCCTAGTATTAGAATATTTTATATACCGGTACATGTAACAGTACGCCTACTGTCATGGACATATGGATAACATGGGTGTCGCCAGGATTTTTTGAGAGGGGGTCGTTTCCTTTGCTTACTTATTACCGAGCCCCATACTGTGCTGCCCAGCATAGAAAAATAACATGCAGTTGGGAGCTGAAGGGGGGTCGTTCGCACCCAACAAAAACATGATACATTGTACATCCAACAACTGCCTAATCTATGACTGGTCACAGTTGTTACAGTGTATTTTAATTAGAGCTTACAGGAAGATTTTTATGTGGGGATGTGTCAGGAGTAGTAGTCGCCGAACTTTCCCCGGGTACACCAGTGGATTCATCCTCACTACCATGACTACTGTAGCTGTCAGATCCTTCCCCCTTTGTCGCCCCTTCGCCATCACTAGGAGCATAATCGCTGTCTGCATCATCACTCCCATCATCCCTTGATTCGACTTCTTTTATCGGTTTTTTGAATGCTCGCCACATAACACCTGCTTTAGGGAATTCTTTTTTAATATTTTCTCCAATTTCTGGTATATTCGGATTCAGTGTTGTTGATGTACCTTCACCAAGATCAGCTTGGTTATCCACTTGTGTCAAGGCTGTTCCAATAGCCTTGTCGTCGGAAATGGCTTCTACCTTGGGTTTTTCTTTTTCTTTTGCCAATAAATATTTCGTGACATCTATTTCATATTCTTTTGAGTCAACCAAAGATTTCTGGCGAAAGCAGCTACTCAACCATGCTGTTTTCACTATACAAACATTAGCAGGTGGTGAGTCCATTTTTAACAGACGACACATTCTATCAACTTCCATGTTATCAGATACAACTAAATGAGTAGCTTCAGAATCAAGTTTATTCATGAGATGACCACCGAATTTGTTCAACTGAGTTTTAAAAATTTCCATTCGTGTTTTTTCAATACTAGCCGACAGAATGTGAGCAAAAACTGATTTCAGAAATCTGTCGTCTGCTTGTTGTTGTTGTTGTGTGGAACGATTTTCGTCTGGAGTTTGCACTTTTCTACGTTTTCCCCCATTCGATGCAGCTCTAGGCTTTTCTTTTTCAAGTTTTCGTTTCCCTGAAGACATGGTTCCACTGTAAAAATTGATTGTAATCACATAAACATATTTTAAAATGATGTATCACAAAACAACAAACAACACAGAAGTCAGAAGGAACGTGTAGTTTTCGTGTAACGTCTAATGCGATTGGATGACATCTCCAAACCGCTTTTGTATCCGCGCTGCTTATTGGTTGACTGTAACCGGAAGTATTCGACTGGCGCAGTTTTCGATTTGGGAATTTTGCGGGAAAACTGTGGTAACTTATTTTACGTTCTTTCCTTCACTGAAAACCTTCAAAACCATTTGATTTTATGAAGCAGACTTACTGTTTTCTTAAGTTTTTATGGAATTATACGTAGTAAACGAATGACTCAATGGGTTAAGTTTTACAGAGAGAGTGTCCTTAATTAAAAGGGTACCTAATGTCGAAATATGGGGTCCAAGTAACCCCGTTTAGGCATTGATGTCGTTGAAATCCAAATCTAGGACATTTCATTTTCGCCCCATTCCAATAATATTTTTTTAATATAATTTTCAGATTTTTGTGCATCTCAAAAAGAATCTGAAAAGAAATCTAGAAAGAGAGTACGTTTCTTAAACTTTTGAACATAATTACTGTTTTACTTTCAAAACTTTGAACCATATTTTCGAAATATATTTTCAAAAAAGAATGACAAGGTACAAAATTATCAGATTGTAGGATATCCCACCACCCTCTCCCCCCCTTCCCCCCGTCTAACTTTGAGTACTCCATAAAATTTATTGACAAATATTTGTCAATCACTCATCGCTTATTCCATCTCACTTTTATTCTGACAGTGCCAACTGCCAATCCTTATTTTAGATTTTCACCGCCTGCACTCTTTCACATGTGTCTTCCCTACCCACCATACTTGGGTAGTATGGTATGGTGGCATGCATTACATCATGACTTCATAGTATATGTCCAGTTTTTGCCAATAGTAATAGCATAACTCATTAAAAAAATGTTTGACAAAACAGATCCTTTTATTTTAGACAATGAAACACAAAAAAGATATTAAGAATGGTTGTAAGTGAAAGGAAATGCTTAATTTCAATGAAATTCCCAAAACTGAAGACATTTAATGTGGGTGAAAAATATACTAATTTTGAATGGCTCCACTTTCTTAACATATATTCATACTCAGACTCACTTTCTATATTTTTGCAGCTTTTCACCCATTTCAATGGATAAGAAAATACTGAGCCTTGCAGAAAAAGAAAAATGGGATAAGATATCAGAGACCTTGGAAAAAGTGGAAAATGATGAGGTAAAGTATCTGGAAGACTGTATATGTAGTTGGATTTCAGCAGAACAATCCAGATTAGATTGTAGTGGCTGTGGAGACCCTGATCCTTCAAGGTCCTTGAAAACATCCTAGAATGAGTCATTGAATTTAAGGAGTCTATTTTAAACATGATAAATTGACCCAGAGGTATGATTACAAAATGCCGAACTGATCACGGTGCAAAACTGTCAGCATGAATTTTGGGTCTGTCTTTATTGGGTTGCGTTGCAAAGCTGATTCATGTGTTACTGTAGTTCATAATATGCTTCATTATTAACTCATCAGTTCCTTGATTCGACAGTGTCAAATCAATCAATTGTAATCAAATTGTGCATCATGTTCCAACATTATTGCTGCATAGGGTACCTAGCGAACTATTTAAAACAATTTTGGAGTTACTGTTACACTACCGTTGTACATATCAGGTTATAATATAAGGCTGAATAAAATATATTTCTACATGTAGCTTAACAGAACCGCTGCGTCATTTTTTTAATGCCACCTCAACCCTTCCTTTCCGACAAAGGAAAAAAAAAAGGATTTCTTTTTTACACATTTGCCTCTCAAAATTTTGCCAAAATAATGTTCTTGAAGATTATCAATGTGCCAAAAACTTGTTTGATGCCGGTATCCAATTGCAGGTATTGTTGAAGGCGGACTGTTCGAGTAAATCAAAAAAAATTTGTTCGTTTCATGCAAATTGTAATAATCTGCTTCTGTTTGCCCCAAAAACATAGATAAATTTGGTTTTTGTGAAAAGAAAAAAAAATTAATTTGGAAAGAAAAAGCCTCCCTCCCTTGTTTTTTTTTTTCTTCAAAACAGTGTCCGTGTAGCTAGCGATTAATTTTATTCAGCCTATTTTACAATGTTTATCATATTTATCATAACATTGTTACATTTTGTGATGTCACCCCTGTTTCCATTTTATGTTATTATTTCAGTTGGATCAGTTGATTGACAGCCATGTACTCAAGGGTAGAGGGGATCCCATCCTACTTCTCAGGGCCATTCTCAATGGTATGCTCTATTCTCATTGGGGGTATTCTGAGTTCAGGCAAAGCCCCCCCTTTTGGATTTTTTTCTTTTTTCTCATACAAATGCCCTTTTCAGACTGAAACGAACCCCCTATTTGACCCTTTTCTCATACAGCGAACCCCCTGATGTGACCTTTTTAAATGAAGGTGAACCACCCCTATTAAAATCCTGGCTATGGCCCTGATTGATTGTTATTTCAACTGTATGTTCACTTCAGTGCGTGACCAATATGAATCCAGAGCATTTTCCCCAGTGGCCTTTTTCCCCCCTAGACCATTTTTCCCCACCCTATAATATTGATCAAAAATGCTTAAGATATTTTTAATAAATAAGTCTGGAACTCAGTAGTAATAAAAGTGGATCTTTGGTAGTATTTAGGGGCAGATAACTCTTGCTGGGTCATCAAGTTCTGACTGCACAGATGTGAGGTGACGTTTTTGGATCTAGGTGGATTATCCGTGGTCCGATTGTATCATGTGGGATGTCATAGTGAAGCATAGGGAGCATCCAACTGGCTGGGTATATCGTGGATCAGTAGTAGAGAACGCATATCTAAAGTCCAGTTCCACCTGGGTAGTAGAGAAAGCAGAAACCTAGTATATTTGCCCTATGGCCTTTGTGGAGAGTTTATAGTAATGCTGTAACACGCTATCTTAATGCCCTAGCATAATGCCTCAATGCTCTATTGTAATGCCTTAACATGCTTTAATTGACCGGAAGTGAACTTTGACCCTGCGCACCATTTTTTATCCGGTATTGTGTGCAGGATCAAAGATCACTTCCAGTCACGTGATGGCCCAGCAAGAGTCTGCCCCTAAATACTGGCAAAGATCCACTTTTATTACTACTGAGTTCCAGACTTATTTTCTAAAATAATCTTAACTATTTTCCATCAGTGTTATAGGGTTGGGAAAAGGGCCACAGGGGAAAAAGGCCACTGGGGAAAAAAGCCACTGTGGAAAATGCCCATGGGGAAAATGGCCTTGGGGGGAAAAAGACCAATGGGCAAACAGGTCATACACTGACCAATATAATGCAGAAACTGTCTGTCCAACAATCAGACTTTGTCCGCTTTTGCTATCAAATCTTTTTTATCTCGAATATTTGCTTCATGCTTATAACATACCATACATGTAATCGTTTTGGAAGAGAGGGATATTGGATTTTTTTGCATGTCATTGTAATTTTTTTATCGCCATTTAAGATGACGAAATGTGTTTTGATTATTTAAGGCTCCCCTGCCACAGAGCCGGCCAGCATACAGCGACGACTTCATGTCTTCATTCACTGTATAGATGTCTTACAGAAGAATGAGCTTCAGAACAAAGCAGCCTCTGAGCTGGTTGGCTTGCTCATGTTGGAGGTGAATACTTGAAATTCTTTCTACACATGGCTGTTCCTGTACTGAACTAGGGGCAGGCTTTCATATTAGTTCAATATTGGCAGATACCGAAACAAAACAAAAAAACAAATCCGCATGAATATTAAAAAAATATGTAGTCAAGGATCTATTTGTTTCCGAATTGTTTACAGAATTTTTCAACATACAGAAGCCAAGATGTGGTATTCCCTCTAATAATTCAATCACAGGAAGTCAAATTTCCCGCTATAAAATCTGGGGTGATCAAATTTTGAGGCTGGGATCTGGGGTGATCAGAAGCTGTGTGTGACTTTTTTCTTTTTTTTTTTACCTCAATGCAATCAGAGGGTATATCTGACAATTGAAGGTAATCAGTCTGATGCCATGAGAACTGTCTTTCACCTACATGTTACGTAGGAGAGTTAAAACTTTTCTGATTTATGTTATTTGTATTACTGTTTTCACTTGTGCAGTATGTTTTTCTTTTTGTAGACTGATGCTTTTTCTGGCCTCTGCCTCGCTGAGCTTGCTACCCATTTTGTGGACTCCATAAAGAGTGATGCAGTGCAGAGTGGAAAGTTTGTTTCATTTTCTCCTTCACATTTCCTATTTGAGCAATGTCATCAGATGAGCTCCTGTAAATTTTCTAAATATTTCAAACCGCAGGAATGATGAATGCCTGGTAGAAGATTTCTATAGATATTTAAAATCTCATAGCTTAAGTATACCAAGGATATTTTCCAGTTCTAAAAATAACGTTTGAAGTTTCAAAATGAAAACTCACATTTTCATTGGCATGGGGAAAAAATTGGAATAAATCCAACCAATTATAGTCGAGTTTCTCTGAATGTAAATTCAATTGACTGTCCTCGTAAAGCAGTGGAAGATTCTGCCAAAAAACCCTCATATTGTAATCCCAGAAGTACCACATATTACCACATTTGCACGCAAGGCACGCGACTGAAGGACCGGTTCACGCACATGCGTTTTTTTTCACGAAAGCTAGTAATATAATACAATATAAAATGTTTACGTGAGCTAAAAATCACTCTAGTGGCAGAATTTACATGAGTGTTTGTGCGCAGATGAGCTATCACTCTCGCTATTTATGAAGCCCTTCATTATGTTTTTCAACCAATCAACAAGGTATCGGGGAGATGTTTACTGGACAGGTTAATCTGTCTGGCATGTATGGACCCGCTCACAAGGCATTGACTTCTTTTGTTCTTCTTGCCAGTCAGACATGTATATTTTGATGAGTGTAGCATGGGCACAGGGTTGTGGAAAAAAACTTTTTTTTACTAAAAGTGTTCCTAGACACACGTTTCTTGTGGAGTTAAAATTAACAGCTTATGTTTCTATAGCTTCATGTCATGATAATAGAATGCGATAACAGTGAGGGTGTTTGGTACAACTCTTCTGGGTAACATATACATCCTTTTTGTTTACAAATTGGAGAACAGATAGGCAGGTACTGTGCATTCAAAAGTTGAAAACCGTTAATGAGCTGGGGGTTATTTGCTCCAAATTTGTCAATAAATCTTTGCTTATTCAATCAGACAAGCAGGCATTCCTTACTGAGTATAATCAATCTACTTTCAGAGCTCTGGAATTGTTTCCCAAGATTCTATCTGCCCTGTCTGCGCAGGAGAGTGTCACCTATGGGAACACGAGTATGAAGGGCTCAGAATACAAGAATCATGTCCTCAATACTCTCTGTTCTGGAAGGTTTGTTATCCTCATAGCTCGTTCATTTCATACCATTTATCCTATCTCAATGTAAATCACCCACTACTGTGCCATATAAATGAATTCCCCACCCCATCCCTTGTACTCCTGAAACAGCCCTGGCCAGCCCTGCTTCTCGTCGTTTATAGCCTAGTCAAGTACCATGACTCCTTGAGTAAAACATTCATGCTGAACTATTCAAGGCGATTCACTGACAGAAATAATACATCATAAAACAGACAGATATTCACATCCACATATATCTGTCCCACGGTCACAATTTCACAATAAAGGGTATATCCGGTTTCGCGATACACCAAAAATATCAGCCAGAAACACTCACTTGCATTTCAAATGCAGCAGACAAAATCTGAGTCAGGAATATGAACATATCCAGCATCCTGGTTCTAGAGATTTTCCAACAAATTTGAAAATTGAACATGAGCGAGATAGAAACAGGGATGTCAACTGTCCAAATTTGGCAAAATGTGATATTTGGACAGGCCGTTTTCAAATCCTAGCTAACACCCTGGTACCATGTCTGCTCTCGGCATGGTGCTTTGGTGAGACAGCACCGTAAAAAGGTAGTATTGGGATAGCTCTGTCGCATGTCGACACACCTTTGTTATATGACTGAGAAATGGTGGAAAATGGCGATATAAATCTTTTTTCACTTGCTCAAACATGTCCAAATTGCAAGGGACAATACTTCACACCAAACTTCAAATGTTGATAGGAGATAATATTGGTATGGTGTATCTTATATGTATCTGGTGTTATCTCCCCTTACTCTCTGCCAGGTGGTGTGCTCCATGAATGTGTAATCTAATTCTTCCCATTACCAGACCCCTCGCTAGCATTATTTGGCGTGGCGCAGCGCCATGCCCCAAACATCCAGCGCCATGCCCCAAAAATCAGCGCCATGCTGCCCTCATCTTTGGAAGCAGAGCGCCATGCCCGAAATATCGGCTTCAACTGCATTTTTCACTTTCTGTAGGATACTTACTCTGTACAAGCATCCTTCTCTAATCCTGAAAAACGTTTATTCAATCTTTATTGGTCAAATTACCCTTCAATTCCTCCAAGGGATCAGTTTGAAACATTGTCTAACATCGTTGAGCACATGTTTGGTGCTGCCATGTTTGTTTTCCTGATTGGGAAGGGCTGAATGCAAGAGAAAATTCTGATTGGTTGAAAAAAAAAAAATCAAGGGAAATAACTCCGTATAGTTAAGAAACAGTGAGAAGGGTTTCCTTTCTGCACAGCTGTAGACTCAACAGAACAAACATTATAGAATGGAAAAAATATTACATTACATGGGTTAGGCATTAGCAGCCAGTTTGATCAGCAATTTGATAAAAAGAAATAGAAATCATGTTAGTGCTTCATTCTTTCTGATCTGGATTTTATCATGACAGCTGGCTTGATACAGTTATCATAAACTAAGAAATGACTCTACATGAAATGTGGTTATGTGACTATGCTGATAAAAATAAAATAAAAATCAGTAAATTATGCATTATTGCAATAGGACTCTGATTGTGGTTGCTCTGGTTGTGAAAGAGAAATTTCAGGACACAGGGGAAATTGATTTCAAAACAATAGTTTTTCTGCTTTTCTTTCTATATTATTGACAAGGAAAATAAATTCTCCATGGACAGCAGATGTCTATTAAATGTTGGATTTTACACTAGTATTTGTCTAACAACAGGATATTGGGAGTTGTTATCACAGTTGACTTTGATGGTGGATACATGTCTAAGTATACTTTCAATAAGTAATTGAAATCTATTCAAATTAAAATTTTTCAAGTAATTTTTCTTTATTGTTCTTAGTTTTTGTTCCTCTCGTATCAAATGAGGTCATTCCCATTGATGTGAAGCTGAAAAAAACTAAAGTTACAACAGTTTTTAATTTTCTTCTAGAAGCTGATCTCTGACATAGAAAAAGAAAAAAAATGAAGAATTTTTTTTAAATAGTCTTAAAAAAGAAAAAAATATTTGAATAAATTTCAATAATTGATTGGAAATATATGAGGGATCTACCATCAAATATCCCACAAGCCAGGCAACTGTGGTTGTTGTGTTAGGAAATCACCTAATGAATACCATGATAGTTCACTTAAATGGATGGATCTGAAATGCCCCAAAATTGCTTCTGATGGCTCTCCGAACACCGCGAAGTCTTTGGCTAAAGTGCCTAGGACCCCCGGCTAAAGTGCCTAGGACTCTCTTTTCCCCCATGCCCCTTTGGATTCCTGACTAGGGGTCTGCATTACTACCCATCTAAGAGACCTAGGATGCATGTTACTGGTATTCTGTTGTTCATTCTTTCAGGTGGAATTGCCAGAATGTTATTCATTTGGCAGCCATGTTTAAGGATGTTCCGCTGACGCTGGAAGAACTCAAGTTTGTGATAGAGAAAGTGATGCGAGCGTTCAAAGATCTTGACATCCAAGATTTACCCGCTCTTGTTTATCAGCTCCTCCTCCTCTCATCAAAGGTGAAAAAAATTCACTTCTATTGAACATCTGGATGTACAGAGATCTTGTTTATTAAAGTGAACGTAAAGGCTGAGGCAACATGCACTCTGTGGGAAAGAACTACAATGAAAGTATCAAACAGCAGCAACAAATATTTTTGGGGATTTTTTTGCACCGAGTAGGAACGAAATTATCTCTGTTGTTTTATTGTTCCCCGGCAGCAGCCATGTTGGCTATCTCACCTCAGAGCAGTGACGTCGTATCACCTTGGGAGCTCTCCACTTTGTGGAGTTAGAAAGCGCAGTAAGCATGTAAACATGTTATCGAAGACCCAGATTTCGACACTTCGTATAATATGCCTATCTCGCAGTGTCTCTGTCCCGCCAAACGGTAATAAAATTATTTTTACCTCACTTAAAAGTTTAGAACTTCCACACTCTGACGTTTCTGAATCGATGTTGTTGATCTCGGTGTCTTTGATCTACGATGCGACAATTCTGTTGGGATTGCATCTTCTTTAAAGTTTAATTTCCTTCGCCTCCTGGCTCTCCTGCTGGGCGTCAACATCAGCCTTCCGTAGAGGTCAGGTTGGAAACATTCGGCTTTAAAATAGACCGAAAACAGCACAGATTTCTCGGTTGGAGTACAGTCTAGTCTGCCGATGTTGTGCAGCCACTGTTTGAGTCCCGGCTTCCCTAACGGGAATCTGTGTAATGATAACTTATCCGACTGTAGCGGTAGCAGAGGAGAACCCGAGACGGATGTATTTTGCTTGCCATCACTGCGCCCTGACAAGTTTCAGCTCGGTAAACACTTGCTGGAGACACGCAACACAGTCAAAACACGCTTGAAACAACCGAGCCCCCCACCTCCGCCATTACAATTCGTGTTACAGTAAAGCCACAACAAAGTGATACTACGTCACAGGAAAATATCACGTGCTACAAGGAAGCGTTTTCATTGGCGCAAGGCTAATAAATAGACGAAGATGGCGGACTCCAGTCGACTGTTGCACCAGTCAATTATTCCGGTGTTTGGAATTATTTTTTCGGAAGAGAAAAAATCACAAAAAATATTTGTTGCTGCCAACTGATACTTTTAATATAGTTCTTCAACATCGCGTGTATGTTGTCACAGCCTTTACGTTCACTTTAAATTTTTAAATTGAAAAATGTCTATATATAATTTTAGTACATTTCTTGAAATACGAATGCCAGTTGATAAACTGTGTTAAAGGAAGCACAACTTAAAAAACTTTTTGAGTGAATTTAAAAAAAAGTTCAATCTCTGGATGGTTTTTAAAGTAGATAAAATATTTTTTTTTCAGATCTCCTATAAATCTGATTTACCTTGAATTTAATTTTTTGTTTATTTTGAAGAAACATGTTTAAGTGAAAACCTGTTTGAAATAACAGAAAACTTTTTCTGTATAGTCCAGTTAAAAGAAAAAGGTCTATACTCAAAATGCAAGCTACTTTTCCTGCAGATCTCACACTATAGTGTGACTAGGCCCATGGTATTTTTAGATATCATGACACACTAATAATTATATCAAAAGAATGACATTTTCTCGCCCCAAATATTGGGTTGATCATATTTATTAGCCCGGGAAATTGATGAAATAGTAAATGGATCTTCTCTTAGTTTCTCCTACATTATATAAGAGATGATCGTATAGATCGAGTGATCAACATCATCAAAATTTGAGACAAAAACTAGGGATGACTGAATTTTATTAGGATTATTAAATTATTAGAGCATTTACCATAAATCCCATGATCTTTTTTCTGTTCCTTCATCGAATATTACAAATATTTCTGTCTCTTTAAGCCCTGAAACTATTCATCAAAGTAGCCTGGTTTGACGCAGGAGTGCCACACTTGTATCCTGCTAAACGTTCTTCTTATATTTGTAGGGTCATAAGAAACTGGTTTTGGAAGGGGTGACCAGCTTTTTTATAGAGCAAGATAAACAGTTACAAACTCGGCAGCAAACAAACAGGTGAAGGTTTGAATGCATTTCATGCACTCTCTAAGTGATTAAATATAGTCAAACATATCTATCTCAAAATATATGTCACCTTTGAGACCTGAGATGTCAGGTGTTAATTTTTCGGTGTATGTATTTTCCAATCCATAAAGCCTAGCGAACACGAGAGGTATCCCCTGAGCCAACGACCTCAAGTGCCTGTTGGCTCAGGGGATAGCTCTCGTGTGCATATATTTTTTGGTTAGTTTTTCGCCTCGCGAGGCCGAGAGCAAAATATTAATATTGTTTGATTATACTTGTCTCACGAGGCGAAATCCTCACCATGTGCGATGAATGTAAGCTAGCAGCTCAGCCATAAACGCATGTTACATTCACATGATTTGTACGTACGACTGTTCAAAATGATCATTTTTACGCGGGCCCAGTCACATGAAAGATCACATGATCTTGAAGCTGTTCCGTGGGAACTGAAATCAATTCTGTGAACCTTTTGCTCACCATGTGCGCTGTAACCACACAAGGGCTATCCCCGGAGACAACAGGCAATTGAGGCTGTTAGCTCTGGGGATAGGTGCCCAAATGGAATTTGTATATCTTCGGTATCAGATCTCATCTCCTGAATCTGCTCCAAAATCAGGTAATTATGGTCCTTATAAATCATTGAATTTTTATGAGTCAAAATGGTGCAATATTGCATACACGACTATTTTACTCTCTGTGATACTATTGTGACCTGTCAGATGTATTATGGTTTCTTGTCATAGTGAGGATGACCTAATGGACACGAGCTATAGTGACGACACTTTGAGGCACACTGAGGGAACTGTCATTCTCCATGTGACCTTCGCCATCAAACAAGACCAGGAGTTAGGCAGGGAATTCATCAAATACTTGAAGGTTTGTCTTGTTCGTCAGAACTAGAAGGAAATCTATGGGTCTTTCCCAATATATATTTTCAAAATGCTTTGAGTTCGGCCTATCTTAAAACTATAAAGGAATATTTTTAACTCTTGATAACCGACATAAATATTGTAATTTTAATAAGCATAAAATGATCGTACTTTTGAATAAGGGCTGTTCCAGAACAAAAGTACATGGGATGAGCGAAAGATTTGTCAGTTCTATGATATATGTGTGATATGTGTGATAGATAGGATAAATGGTATAATTGAGGGTGCAGTCAGATAAAGGTGTCGTCCCCCCCCCTCCCGTGCCAATGTAATGTAATGTAATGTATCTGGAACAGCCCTCAACGAATATGCTTACTTTAATGTTAATTTTCGCAAATTTAATTAGAAAATATGCCATTTATCACTGGTTAAATATATTCCACACAATAGTATAAAATATAGGTAAACAAGACCTGTGTGATGTTGTCCAACACTTCTTCTCGGTGTCCAAGGATGACTTGTCAAGTAACTTAACCCTATCTGGCCTGGGCGATTTGGGGTGTATCGCAGCCTGGGGGAAGGGGGGGGGGGGTGCCCCCCGCCCTATATATTTTCTCTACCACTAAGGCTAGAGCGCTGAAACTTACCACACAGTATCTTGGGTTCAAGCTCTACCGGGAAATGTTAAAAAAATCCAAGATGGTCGTCATAATGACGTCACAGTGACGTCATCTTCTCGGAAGCCATTTTTCAGCCTTTCTGTCGATGTGAAGAAGATAAAATAAATGTCTCCCTCCATCATCGCTTATTTTAAAAAAGTGCCTATGAAGCTAGAGATTTAATTTTATTCAGCCTAAGATAAGTGCAATCCCTTACAAAAGTATATATAGGGCTGATATACATTGATATGTGGTTTAAATATGATGATAACCAGTGACAGTAAAATGGGAGAATGCCAGAAGGACGCGAAGTGTAACTTCCTGTTTGTTATTTCAGAGTGGTCAACAGAGCTGCCCTACGAAGGTGTTATCCCCCTTTAACTTAGCTCTGGCTTTGTCCATTGCCAGAATTCACAGGTTTGAAGATCAGGTATGCACACCAGTTTCATTATCACAAACACACATTGAAAATATTGAAATGTTATATTCCACCGAAAAAGGGATTTTGCTGACACAGCACATGCTTAAACTATCAAACAATATTGGGGTAAACATAAGAACAGAGAGCATTGTACATGAATTATTATTCTCATCTAGGAAAACGAAACACTTTGAATAAGAATTATCAGCCTCGTCTAGGAAAGCAAAGCTAATTGCACATGAATTATCAGCCTCATCTAGGAAGACGAAATGCATTACACATGAATTATCAGCCTTGTCTAAGAAAGCAAAGCTCATTGCACATGAATTATCAGCCTCTACAAAAACAGAATGCATTGTGTATGAATTATTATCCTCCAGGACAACAAAGCACTTACACATGAATTGTCAGTCTTGTCTGAGAAAGCAAAATAATTTGAACATGGATTATCAGCATCGTCTAAGAAGTGTGTTTCCCTTGAATCATCATGATCATGGGATCAAATGCAAGTACATATAAACTAATACCTCTTGTTGTTTCAGATATTTGATTTTCTGAAGACGACGATTGTGAAGAGTTTCAAGGATGTGGAGAAGCAGGTAGGTTCTCAGTGGGTGAGAGATGCTGTCCCTGAGAGCTGTAATGTTAAAGACCTGGTCATTGAAACCGTCCAAAATAGGTGAGTACTGTTATACCTCTCATAATTCAATCACCTTTAATTTTGAGAACAGAATTTCATCGGTTGTTCTAATCAATTTGATCATTTTCTAAAATCATTGAAATAACGACGAAATAATCGATTCATATCAGATAGTTCTCTTTTAATTCGGTTTGGCCATTTTCGGCTCTATTAATAATCACTGTAGACAAACTGAAAGATGGTCCAAATTTGATGGGTTACATAAGATGAGGGTTGAAAACAGTCACATTCACCAGTCTGAACTTGAAAATGCAGAAGGCATACATGTATTGAGCAAAACATAAATATTATATTGGACAAGAGAAAATCTATCTCGATGTTTCATGCTACTCTGATTTATTAAAAGAGAAATCCTAGCAGTTCCGTTTTTCCTGCTGGTAGGTCTACGGTAATTCCTCTAATAATTCAACCACCCTATTGAAATTGAATCATTCCCAATTTTGTGGATCCAATTAAATCACTCATACTAAATAAACTTGATCACCCTTTAAAATCATCAATAAAACAAAGAAGTAAGGGACAATCTGCATGATTTTGGACCAATTTGTCAACATTCTGTTCCAATAACTTGAAGTGTTTGAAATTTGAAATATATTTGACAGCAATGTTAAATCATATTCACTCATTCACTCCAATAATTTGATCATCCCCCGAGTTTATGATGGAAAATTTCAACTCCTATGATTGAATTATTAGAGGATTAACAGAACATGACGCCGTCATTCACTGTTTCATCTATTTACAGTAAATATGGCTGGGACCATGTGACCCAAGGTTTGGTCCAGCTGGGTTTCCTGCTGCTGGATTCATTTGGTCCAAGAGGCGTGTTTGGTAAAATAGATGTACCATCTCTCCCAACACATAGCCCCTCCCACTCGGCCTGCACACTGGGGGCGGAGATATTGCTCAGTACATTCAAGGTAAGAATGAGTTGAACTGTGCGCTGATACTCTGATAATGGAGGTGACTTGGTGATATCCAAAGAGCAGTTTGCACAGGCCATTAAGGCGTAAGGACTGTTCTAGAAAAATGGACATGGGGTGGGAGGAAGAGTTCTAGGGTATATGCATGGTGGTTTTATACAGTCATTAAACATTATGAAGATAGGATAAATGATAAACAGGTGGTTGGGGTCAGAAAAAAAGTAGTCTTCACCCCATGTGGTTTTCGGGAACAGCCCTATTCAAAATATGACCCAGGACAACCGTCAGTGCTTGTATGTCCCATCAAAAGTCTTGCAAAAATTGACCTTGAGAATGCGATATTCTTTCTGCCATTCGACCACAACAATAAGCCCATGGAAGTAGAGATTTCAATTAAGAGCCGTGTTACATACAATGGCAACCCACAGGCGCCTATTCGAGTACAAATTATCAGAGGTGAACAACCTTGAGTTAAACTGTTGACCTGTTTCGCTCGGTAAATGGTCAGTAACAACTGTGAACCTGATGTGATCACAGCCTGTTGAATTCAGGTGAGGTTAACTTATTTTTGTACTCCACAAGTGCAAAGCATGTTCATTTATCACCTATTACTTGTTACCGCCATATGGAGACTGATTCATATTTACTAAGCTTGCACCAGACATACACCTGGTCTTGCCCTTTCATCCTATTCAAAACTAATGACCTTGACCTAATTTCACAAGGTTATCCGCTGAAGTAATAATAATGCAACAACAGATTCTGAGATATTTTATTTGTAAAAATGCCATCAGAACAGAAACAAGTATGCTTTCATGGGTAGGAAATGTGGCCTGTTTGTCAAAATTTATCCAATAATCGAGCAATCAAGCACAACGAATTGCAGTTTGTGAACACAAAATCAACTACAGATGAAAATTTTGTTTGATGACCTGTTAATAATTCGGATAAAAAATCACTATTATAGTATCTTTGATAAATCAAATAAAATGTGTTTTCTTTCAAAATTTTCATGCAAAAACGCTTTGAAAAACCTCATTCCAATTATCTGTTGCGTTATGCTGGAGAGTCAATGAAGTTAAAGGGAGACAACTCTTGCAAAATGACATCACACATATTTGCCCTGTGAGGCACCTTAAATTCTCTCCCTTCTGAGGGGCTTGTAACTGGTCATTGTCAAAGATAAAACTTCAATACCACGTGTATATATGGGTTATTATCACTGATACCAGGGCTTGATATCTCATCTTCATATACATGTAGGATAGAGCTCACTATGGCTTGAAAACACAGCCAGTAACTTATTCAAAATTTTGCTGGAGTTCAAATTAACTTCTTGTAAACTGTTCTACTTTGTGAATAGATTTTGTGAATAGATTACTTCAGAATCCTTTTTATATTCATACAGGTTCATGAAGTAGTGCGTTCCGAGATACTGGACCAGATATTTAACCGGGTCATCACCAAGGCAACATCTCCCGTATCCCATTATCTTAGTAAGTTTATTCTTTAAATATGACATGTGAATATATCGAGATAATTTTTTTATTTTTGTTTTTAATTTAAATTGAATGCATCATCCACATGAGAAGCATTGAAATTCCTCATCCAATAGGTAAGGGAAAATGCCATTGAAAAAGTTAATTTGAAAATTCTTAGGTCGTAGTTGCATGTGAAATAAGAGCCTACGGTTCTAATTATCCAGTTTTACGTCTGCTGGTTATGTTTCTGTGTATCTTCAAAAATAAGGGTATTTAAGTAAACGTGAACAGAGCCTGGTGAATATTTATCATTGCCAAATTTACCAAATGACATTGTGTTTTCCAAATTGTCTGGAACCTCCTTGGAAGTCTACCTTGTAATCTACTGATGTTTGGAATGATATGCCATTTGTAGATATGGCAGAAAATTTGTGCAAAATGATACTGCCACTGTACTTTCAGCAAAAGATATTAAATATTTTGTTAGCACCTACATGTATTCAGTAGAGTCCTACACAAACTTCTTTGGTCAGGTTTTCTTGCTATATCTTAGTTTGTAGAATGGTTACCATGGGTTATTTCGAGGATATGATCAAGCATTTTTAACACAGCCTACAAAAGCCATTCTCATGTCATCAGATTGTATGCCTCCTGTTGTCAGATATACCCTCTGATTGCACTGGGGTTGAAATTGCAGCATGCAGCTTTTGGCCAATCAGCATCGTCTGCTAGTAAACGGAGCAGAGTGGGCTCAGCATGTCACATCTAAACAGATGTTGTACCACTTGTTAATACTTTTACAATATATACTGAATGCATTTCCCAGATACATGCTCCCTGTGTCGATCGAAATAAACACAAGACCGATGTTTCTGCACAGTGCAGTCAGAGGGTGTTACTGAAGGTTCAGGAGGTTACACACTCTAACAATGGGAGAATGCCAAAAGCTTGTATTTCGCTTTCAACTTATTTATACATGTACTTTGTAATATTTTACCAGATTTGATAAATCAAGTTGAGCAATTTGTGAATATTTTATAAAGTTTTCGCGTTTACTTTCAGACCTCTTGTCCAAGACTGTATCCTCTAGTCCCCAGATTCTTCTCGATTCTCTTCCCAAAGTGAGAGAAGCATTCGACTACCTGGCCTTCCTGCCGCTCTCCTCGGCAGAGGGTCTTCTGACGGCCTTACAACCTCTGCTCAAACTCAGCATGTCCCTCAAGGATGCCTTAATCTTGGTCCTCAGGAAAGCTATGTTCTCCAAGTAAGAGGCTCAGTATAAGATATTATGTATTGCAATATTAAAGAGTTAGTAGTGCGATTAATTTTTGGGAGTAAACTAAACTATGCATTCATTTATGATCACCTGGTAAAATGTTTAGCATGTACGTATGTTCGATTCTTCAATTCAGCCTGGTGTACAGCAGATTACATAAGGAAATGCCTAAATATGATGTCAGATGAGGATTTGAACCTACTTTCAAAAGTCTTATTATCCGAAAGTTATTTTACCCATTTTATGACAACATAGCAAAACTCGCCCTCCTAGCAAACATGGGTGCCTCATTTTCTCACTGATGTTACCTAAGTTGCTTGCATGCCATGAAGAGTTTTTTGCACATCGTTGCATGAAATTTGCACAGAATAAATGACCTCAAATGTAAGGGAGTGTGTCAAAAGTTTTGACGTTCAAACTGCAAGAATGCGTCAGAAAATGAACAGGTACTCGTTCTTTTTCTCCCAGCAAACGAACGTCAGGCAGTCAGAAAATGAACACTACCCCGTCAGAAAAAGGAGCGTCAGAAAAAGAACGTTCTTTTTCGAGTGTTCAAATCAGTATGGCTTATTGATAGCCGTCAGAATTCGCTGAAGGGCTCACAGTACAGCTATGGTATACACTCTTATTAGAACAAAAAACACTCAAAAAGGCAGCACTTTTGAGACTTCACTGTATTTATTTTGCATGAGCTTTCGTGATGGTTTTTGTTTTTGTTGAAGAAAACGAGAACTATATAAAACTTTGACAAAGAAATACCGCAATACTGATTTTGTTTTATTAAAAGTCCGATGTAACCAAATATCGTAAAGAACGATACAATAATCGGGTGAACAAGTGAGTGAATTATGCTCCTTAAAATGTTCGTATTTTGAAGAAATTTGATTGACGAATAAAGACTTCCTTATGATGGAAAAGTTGCTGAATTAAGCCCCTTAAATTTATCATCTTTTGAATTAGTATAAGAGACTAATAAAGACTTCGTTATGATAGAAAGCCACACATTATTATTTAAAGAAACAAATTTGAGAGATCTTCAATGTTAATGTATTTGTTCATCGTATATGCTAAACCCCTCGCTGTCCCTCATTGACCTGCCCGACCTGCCCTGTATTGATCGTGTGTCAGGCACTTGGCCTCCTGTAGAGGCCCTAGAAGGGGGCAGAGTTCAAACTTTGTCGGGTGACGTTCCCGGGGATATCAAGTTGTAATGTGTGTGCTAGTGAATTGCATCAGATTTCTTCGCAGCAACTGAATTCTCCGTATGGGAAAAGCAAGATGCATTCGCATACGTCTACGTGGCTTTTTCTGCACATCATTCTTGATTTTCCTGGCAGGCCGTATTACTGACACAACATCATTTGAAACCTCTGTTTAACATTATTGTTTCAATTTATTACACACCTTGCTATTCGTTATATTTTCAGGTGAAGCGGACAATAATCAACCGACCATTATTTGACGTCAAAAATGAGCCATCACGAAAAGCCTTTTGGACAGATGTACATATAACGTTGATTTTATGGTCGTATTTTGATCAATAAAGCTCTGAAGAATCACACGATCGATAAGAAATCTGGACTACGTTTCTCAAGCATTATTTGTTTGTGCATTAAAACATGAAAATCACAAACATATCTAATAGCATGTACGAGAAAGATGCCGTATTTTTATTATTATCATCATTAAAGTCCACTTTATATGAAACAAACTTGAAATGATTGATGTGTTCACATCGCAGGACGTAATAGTATAACCCCTCAGAGCCCCTCAATTTCCAACTGAAACGCCGAGCCTTGACAGGCTCTCCTTTCATATTTAAACTGTCAATGGCTACATTGTTTTGAGTCCTGACTCCCCTCATCAATGTAACAATCTGTGTTCATTTACCTGGAGGTGTGGGATATTTTTGCAAATGAAGTGTTTAATAGTCTTGCCACGCTTGTCCTTCAGAGAATACTACATGAAATGGAAGAATCCAAAGTCAGGATAGGGGTGTGCGGGATGGTGAGGTTACCAGCAGAGGGAATTACACTACATAGTAGTCTCTGTTAAATCAAGATAGAAGGGTCCAATACTATAGGCTACAGAGGGAATCTGGTCTGCATGAAATTTTGAGTGAAACAGGAGAGTCCACGTAAGATAAAGGGAATGCAGAGACTTAGCCCAAGTCTGCAAGATAAAGTATCCTTGTCACTCAGTCATATATGACACATGCAGTAACTTGTTTTTTTCCCAATTGGCATGTGCAACTTTATTGAATCACGAGAGATCGGTCCAGAGTTCAACTTATTTCACTGCATATTTTTCCCAAATCAGGGTATGTTTTCCTGAGATTGTTTATCCAAACAAGTGGGAATTATTATTGTGGGATGATTGTTGATCAAAATGGCATATTTTAAAAAATGATGACAAACAGACCATTCTTGGTAGTCCTTAAATGTTACGGAACAGAATTAAAAATATATATTTTAGCAAATTTTACAAAATTAAAAAATGTTCTAAAAAGATTTTCATGAGACATAATAAATTGTAAATTGGCAAACAACATTATGTGTGTAAATTTTTAGCTGTGTGTGCTTTTTTGAAGATGACATCAATCTTTATTTTCAAGGTTTTTCAGAACAAATAAACATGATCTTCTCTTCCTTTGGCCCAGCTCCTGTTATCATATACGTGAGAATCTTTTGGGTTGGGTGATGCCCATTCTCGCGAGCCAGTGTATCATTCGATAGGTTACGAAACCCTCTGTGATGATTTAGGGATTACCTGGACTTGTGCAGATTGGTGATGCCTTGTAAACGACGTCACCTGCAGCATGCAAGTTTCACCCAGACTAGAAATGACACTTATTCATATGCAAATGAGATCGTCTGTAACAACATAGAATTGACTGCCTGGGGAATACTTTGCCCCTTCTGAAGCCCAGATTCAGCTCTGTGTGGGGGTGCACCATTCACCAGCAAGAGGCAATTGAAGGGGGTTTCAAAATTACGTTGCAGTATTACGGGTTTGTGTGTTAATTACTGTGTGGCCCCTGTTCATCCGGTATATAATTTTCACAACACCCTCATTCAAACTTGTTCTATCTTGGCTTTGAAGAGCTTTTAACGGAAGAAAAGGAATGGAATATCCTATGTACATTGTGATCGTTTCTCGATGTCAAATTGCTGAATTGAAGGGTCGACAACAGCATTTTTATCGAACCGGCCGGTATCAACGGCGGATTTTGGATAGCCAGCGAAAACGACTTGTAAAAAATAAAAAAGCCAACATACGTATTTTCTTATAGAAACAAAGATCAATTAACAGTTCTCTATTTTACAACATTCAATGATTTCAGATAATTTAAGATAACATCGCCAGGTGGTGACAACACACTGAAGCCGTGACGGGGACAAGTAGGCCCCTAACAGAGAGACATTGTCCTTCCATATATCATCTGTTTATTGAACAAAATCGCAGACATCGGACACACCACTCTAGGTTTTACAGAATGCACTGAATACATGTATATAAACAATGCAAAGCACATGGCAAGTTACAATAAATTCTATAACAGAGGAAGGCCGCGCTGCGGGAAAGTAGATTTGACCCGGCGCATTTCATAATAGTAACATCGGGATGGCAGGTTTCTGTATGTTGTTCATTTCTGCTCGCGAAAATGAACATGCAAATAGGAACGTGCAAAAATGAACGTCAGAGTGCATTCAAAAATGAACGTTCTAGTGTTCATTTTCTGACGCTGCTCTGTAAAAAGAACGACCTGACGCATGCGGAAATGAACGACCCCCTGTTCAAAAATGAACGCGTTCACGTCAAAACTTTTGACACGCTCCCTAACACTGGAGATTCATTGTAGTGACTGGTTTTGAAAACATTGACTGTTTCAGACAGGTGGAGGCAAGAAAGATTGGCGTTAGCGGGTTCCTGATGTTACTGAAACACTTCAAGGTTCTGGGTGGTCTCCCTTCAAGTCAGGCCAGTCAAGGCTCGTCTTCTTCCAGCATGTCTAGTCAGGTGGGGGAAATTTATCCTTCCTCACGTTCATTTATTGTAGAAAGCGGATGTCGTTGGTAATGGGGAACACTTCCATTTTTCATGTAAACTTGTTTACAGTGTGCATGTATTTAAAAATGGCAGAAACGAAAGCAAAAAAATCTAAATTAGCCTATATTTAAGCAAAAGGTCTAAAAAAAATGTTTGCTGGCTTTTCTAAGTCAACAAGTTTTCCAAGTGGAGATATGAAAAAGGTAAAGCAAAGTTTCAGACCACCTGTAGTTTCGGACAACACCCATGACTTCATCACAAGGCTTTTCTGACAACTTGTTGTTGTTGTTATTTCAGGTTATGGTAGACGTTCACGTTGCTCGACTGAACCCTGCGGGGAATGAGGCGCTCTGTCTGGAGATACTGGGGAATTTGCGCCGATGTTTTACGCAACAGGCCGATATACGCTTACTTCTCTATCAGGTGAATTCCCTGGCTGACATAACCTCTAGATCTCACCACAGTGGTGCTGCCGATTTCTCAGAAGTAAATTCAAGTTGCCCCGATATGATGGACGGTGATGTATGTTAAGGAAGTTCCTGACAAGTCCAATTTTCCTACGAAGCAGGCTCTCATTTGCAAATTGTCCAGTAATGAGTCGGTCCATCCGAATCCTTTCGTCAGCAAAATAAGGAGATCGTTGACATTAGAACCTTGATTGTTATTTGCGCTGAAAACTTACCTCACTTCCACTCTTTGCATTTCTTGTCTACAGGAAATATCACAGTAAGAATTTAAATGACACAGTTATCTCCCCTGCTAGTCACCTGATTGCATAGCTACCCACAATTCTACTTCCTTCTTGATCTACTGCTTCGTAGGGCTGGAAGTAAAACATTGTCAACTCCGTGAAAAAGTGCCTTTTCTAGCGAAACTACTCACAGTTGGATTACCTCAGACATCTGATTTTCTGCAAGAAGCCCTTTGGGAAGTATTCTCTAAGTTATCAGCGTAATAATGGCTCATAATATGTCTCAAATGTCATGCATGTCTTGTGGAGGTGACAAGCCTAGTTATGACCTTCACTCAGTGTGTCCGCCATGCCGCCAGGGTAGAATCTGTACATGGGACACGGCCTGTGAAGAGTGTATTGTGTGGGCGCCCGGCATATTCCAGGTTTATTTGGCCGGTTCTCTGGCAGCTAACGAAGGGAATGGTGTCGTTATGCCTGCCAATATCGCAAACGAGACGTATGTAGCACAGTCTCCTCGTTCTAATGTAGGCGAGGAGTCTAGGGGGTTTGTTAGTTCAGTAGCTGGGACTCCATTAGTCAGCCTATTGGATGTAAATAAAGATAAACAAACGCCCCCCCCCCGCTCACGATGCTTCCATTTCAGGCCAGGTGAAGGGTCAATCAGGTAAGGGATCGACCAGGTTGGTACAAGTGGAAGGAGTAATCGAGGATATGGAATCTGGTACGACGACGACTGTGGAAGTGGAGATTCCTATTGAGCGGACGCCTGGATGTGACGATGAAGGGAAATCGGTGACGGACCCAGGCTTAGCGTGGGAAAGCCAGGGGACTCCGATCGCACGATCGGAGTCAACTTATGATTATGAAAACTTGGGCAGCACCAGTGAGGAGCCTAATGTTAAATTTTCATTTGGGTCCGGGGTTGGGAAAATACCTTCCTCGACGCTGTCGAGGCCTGGACTTCCCGGTCGCTCAGTTACGCCTTTAACTGCTGCTTCCGGTTTGTCTGAATTTTCCCAACCTGCTTCCGGTTACTCTGGTGGCCTTCCTCGTTCCCTTGCCGAGACGTTTGTGTCTACGAGCCTTCTGGGCCACCAGAGATTAAGGTTCCCGCAACAACGGCAGTATGGTATGTATTCAGGTAACCATAATATGTCAAATTTTTTGCCTGTGTCTGAGTTGCGTTATCAAGAACCCTCAATCAGACCAGTTCAAATTATGCGGCATCCGGTTGCTGGTCTACCTTCGCCCTTGCGTGGCTTAGGTCAGATATCTGCTTCCGGTGGTGTTCGAGGTACGGGACCGGGAATTTATCGTATGATGCGTCCTCCTATACGTGCTTCCGGTTTACGACCTCGTATGCCCGTTCACCGACCTTTACAGTGGCCGTGCTCACGTCCAGCTGGAGGGTCCTTGAGTGTGAACACACCTCGTCAGGCCTTGCTTCCGGTCCACTCTCAAGTGACTGATCCCACTTTGGCTGCCATACTGCGCGGTATGGAACAGCAACGTGAGGAAATGAAGGAATTGAGAGAGATGACCAGTCAATTCCGAAGTAGTACGCCACTGCTTCCGGTTTTGACTGAACAGTCTAGGAAACCGGAAGCTAATTTGTCGAGGACTATCCCTTCCAATACTCCCTCCTGGCAGGAAGCCCCGGAAGCTATGGAAGTGGATAGGGACCAGTACGGTAGATCTGAATTGAATGAACCTACCAATACTGATCCGGATGCTAGGAAATATTATGAACTTATTTCCGGCATCTATGACTTAATTCCTGATATGCAGCTTCCGGTCCCACATGCGGGGGATATTGAAACTGAATCAGGAGAGTCAAACCGGGTTACGAGGTCGGCTACCACGCTTCCGGCCTCAACTGCTATTCATTCTATCTGCCATTTATTCCATAGAACGTTAGCAGAACCCACTACGCAGGAGGAACGTGCTATAAGGTTGAGACCAAAAGCTCGCTTCCGCCCTGCAGGATCTTCTGGTCCGTTCCCAGTACAGAAGCCAAACACACGAAGTTACGGCGTACATAACTCACCGTTTAGCTTCCGGTCTGCAGAGGTGAACGGCGACTTTCAGTATTTATGCTCTAGCAATACTAAAGTGCCTAGTAATCCGGATGTTCCTTGCACGAACAAACAGGCCGCAGTACTTGAGGAAACTGCTCGACAAGGAGTGGCGATTACGAATCACCTTGACTGGTTTCTTAAAGCCATAAAGGATGGTTTATTTTCGCTGTCGGGCGCGGAGAGTCAAGAACAGTTACAGGAGGGTATAAACCTCGTTCTTGACTACCAGAAGATTGCTTCCGGTGCTGTAGAAGATTTACTGGTACACAATGCCTACCTATCTTCTATGCTAGTGTATTTAAGGAGAAAGGCCTTCATTCCTTTTATGCATAGTTACACACCGGAAGCTGTAAAGAGGAGTCTACTAGAGACATCTACGACTCCTTCTTTACTGTTTGGTGATGCTGTTGCCGAAGTTCGACCTGAAATGGATCGTATAGAGCATGACAGGTCGGTTGCTTCCGGTGCTTCGTCTAAAAGACCTATGGCTTCCGGGTCGGGTCCAAAGGCGAAGAAGGCTAAGAAGAACCCGCCTAGTTCCAAGGCTAATAAGGGTGCTTCCGGCCAACAGCATAACCAAGCGCCTGCTTCTTTAGAGCCAAGAGTATCGACCTATGGCCATAAGAAGCAGGGTAAGGGGAAATCTAAGCAGTCAAAGAAGGATTCCTGATGTCTCGGGCCGTACCGGGTGGCTTCCGGTATGGCGGGAACACCGAGACATAACGTTTCCAGTTCCCCAGCAACTAGACCTTCCGGTAGGGGGAAGGCTGCAGTTGTTTTGGAGGAACTGGATAAGGATCGGGACGGAAGCGTGGGTCATTCGAACGATCAGATACGGCTATCGCCTATTGTTCGACACGCTTCCTCCCTTGACTGCTCATCCCCTTCCGTCTCGTATACCATTACGAACGGGTCATCTATCAGCGATACAGTCCTCTGTGGACAAGCTGATAGAGAAGGCAGCTGTAATAGAGCTTCCGGTTTCGGACACGTCACCCGGGTTCTATTCGCCGGTCTTTCTGGTCCCCAAGAAAGACACGTCCGAGATGCGCATGGTTATAAACCTAAAGCGCCTCAACAAGGACTACCTCACTCCACCGCCACACTTCCGCATGGAGTCCTTCCGGTCTATCCGGTCGGTACTCGGACAAGGGGAATGGCTGACTTCTCTGGATTTAAGGGATGCATACCTGCATATCCCGATACATCCGGGGGACAGGAAGTACTTGAGATTCATGGTCGGCAAACGACGCTTCCAAATTCAAGTGCTTCCGTTCGGCCTATCCACTTCCCCTTGGGTGTTCACACGAGTGTTTACACCAGTGGCACAATTCCTGCACAGTCTAGGTATAAAGTACCACTTTTATATCGACGACTCCCTGCTAAGGAATGCCTGCAAGGAGCAGTTAATCCTAGACACCCAGTTTGTCTTAAGGATGTTGACTTCTCTGGGATACATCCCACACGAAGAGAAATCAGAGCTGATTCCTTCACAAAGGCGCAAATTTCTGGGGGTGGAATACGATACGCTACGAGCTCTCGCCAAACCCCCAGAAGATCGATGGCTAAAGATAACGACGAAGATACCTCAGTTCCTCAAGTTATCTCAGGCCAGGGCTTTACACTTTGCTGCGATAATCGGCCTCTTGACGTCAACACAGGACGTAACTCCAAGAGGGCGGTTGCAGCTTCGTCCCTTAATGATTTACTTCAATCATCAATGGGTCGAAAGGCAGTTGAATCCGTGGATACCTGTAACACCACTAGTCAAACAATGCCTCCAATGGTGGCTGGATCCACTCAACGTTATGCCAGGTGTGTCCCTACTTCCGTTTCGTCCGTCACATCACCTGTTCACGGACGCATCTATGGAAGGATGGGGAGCCCACCTCGAGTCCAAGTCGACATCCGGGTTATGGACAATCGAGGAACGCTCGTACCATATAAACGTGTTGGAGTTTATGGCAGTGACACATGCCATCCGCACGTGGGTGAGCGTATTGACCGACAAGAACCTGCTAGTTGCGACGGACAACACAACAGTTGTGTCCTACATCAACAAGCAGGGGGGGACGAGATCTCCGCAATTACAAAGCCAAGCGGAAATCTTTTTCGGTCTGTGTTGGGACAACAACATATCAGTGTTGGCCAGACACATCCCGGGGGTACTGAACGTCTTAGCGGATTCGCTTTCACGACGGAATCAGATAATTCCCACGGAGTGGCAACTTCACCCAGACATACTAAAACAAATAGCTCATGTCTGGGAGATGCCACACATAGATTTGTTCGCCACTCGGCGCAACAATCTACTGCCCCTGTTCATGTCGCCGGTTCCGGATCCGGCGGCATATGCAGTGGACGCAGGACTGGTCAAGGATGGTAGCATATGCGTTCCCTCCTCCAGCTATCCTAGCGAAGGTACTTCAGAAGATCCGCGAACACATGTGTGTCGTTTACCTGATTGTTCCGTGGTGGCCAGCAAGGCCGTGGTTCCCGGAACTATTGGATCTTCTGGTAGATGTACCAAGACAGCTTCCGGTATGGCACAATCTACTGCGCCAGCCCGGAACGTCGACATTCCACAGCCAGCCAGGACTGTTCCACTACCACGTGTGCAAGTGCTCAAGCAGCACTTCGCTCAGGCGGGATTTTCAGCGGAGGTTGGGCGCCGAATGGCACAATCTATTCGACCGTCCTCTTCCGCTGTATACAACTCAAAGTGGGCAATCTTCGATCTTTGGTGTGGAGAGAGGGATATTAATCCATCCTACGCAACTATCCCTGAGATAGCAGAGTTTCTATTGTACCTGTTCAGGGATAGGGGCCTGGTGCCTGCTACGGTAGAAGGTTATAGAGCGGCCATTGCTCAACCTATTCTACTGGGTACTGGGATTAATCCCTCGACTGATCCAAACTTATCGGCACTAATCAAGTCATACAAGATAACTGGTCAGTCGGCTGTTCCGAAATTACCTAAGTGGGACTTAGCCTTAGTACTTCGGCAATTGGGAGAGCCACCTTTCGAGCCAATAGAAGCTATTGAGCTGAAATATTTATCATACAAAACTTCGTTTTTGTTGGCTCTTGCTTCAGCAGCTAGGGTGTCAGAGCTGCATGCGCTCGATAAAAGGAACATCAGACACTCTAGGAACTGGAGCAAGGTAGTTCTCACAACGGTTCCTGAGTTTGTGGCCAAGAATCAAGCCCTCTACGATTCCATATCTCGAGAGTTCACAATTCCAGCCTTATCTGATTTCCTTTCGTCCGGTCTTGAATCAGACATGTTAATGTGTCCGGTTCGGGCTCTTGCGTGTTACCTGAATCGTACAGAGGAGATCAGAGCGGGAAGGAGGCGTTTGTTTATCCCTTTCGATCCCAAAGCCAAACAAGAAATAAGTAAAAACACTATCTCGAGTTGGCTCAAAAATACGATTCGGCTAGCGTACTCCACGGCTACTGATAGGCAAGCCGCGCTTGTAAACGTTTCGGGTCACGAGATTAGGGCATTAGCGGCATCATGGCCTCTATGGTCCAACAGATCGGTGACAGACATTATGAGGGCGTGCTACTGGAGGTCAAACACGACATTTGCCTCCTACTATCTCCGGGACATGACGTTGGCATGTAACGACCTCTATTCTATCGGCCCACTTGTGACCGCACAGCGGGTGTCAGGGGGACCGAGGCCAGCAATATAGCTACAAAAGTCCGGGCGTACAGTTGTAACCCTGCTTGCGGGTGAGTGCTTTTTTTCTCTCGGCCCCTTTCGAAAAAAAGGGGGGGGCGTATATTGCATCTCAGCCTTGAAGTCAGAGTAGCAACAGAGGTTCCCTGTGTACCATAGGCATACAGGTTATTACTGTTGTATGATTTCATGGATCCTCTGTGAGGTAGAAGATCTATGATTTCTACTTTGAACTAGTCACTATGTATGGCATTTATCACTACCACGGATTGTATCAGTTTGCCCACCTACCTTACGGTGGCATTCTATGCAAAGAGTGGAAGTGAGGTAAGTTTTCAGCGCAAATAACAAAAAAAATTTTACAAGTAAATTTTCTGTTATTAAGCTAAAACTTACCTCACTTCCAGTGATGCCCACCCAACCTCCCCGCTATGATACATCCAGACCATGTATCGCAGTGGATCAAGAAGGAAGTAGAATTGTGGGTAGCTATGCAATCAGGTGACTAGCAGGGGAGATAACTGTGTCATTTAAATTCTTACTGTGATATTTCCTGTAGACAAGAAATGCAAAGAGTGGAAGTGAGGTAAGTTTTAGCTTAATAACAGAAAATTTACTTGTAAAATTTTTTTTTTGGCATGAACGTGCATTAGGGGACTGTTACCAGCAAGTTCTGAACTGACCTATTTATTGCCCAAACCGACACCTGCTTTGATTTATGCCTTGATCTCCGTCGGAGATATACAATACAAACGTTAAACGCCAGTTTAAAACCAAAAGTTATCTCCCCTGGGGAGTTATCCTCCCCAGGGAGTCATCTCCCTTCAGGGGAGCTCTCCCTACTCTCTCCTGGGGAGTTATCCTCCCCCAGAGAGTAGTCTCCCTTTAGGGGAGCTCTCCTGCTCAGCCTGGATATAAAAGCCAGCTCCCAGCATATACTCCTCCTCTTTCTCGTTTGTACCTCCAGTGGTGCACGTCAGGAGTTTGATTGCAATACAGTTGTTGTTGTTCAAAGTTTATACAAGTTGTTGTTGTTACACAAGTTGTTCTTGTTCAAAGTTTATTTCCGAAATATTTTCTTTCGTAAATAATGTCTGAGTATTCTGTTCCCATCCCTTCAAATTCTTGCCATGCGTGCGGTCGTATTTCGACTCGTTTGGATGCCCATACGCGATGTTTTGTCTGTAAGGACAAAATTTGTTATAGAAATAACACGTGTAATGAATGTGTGTCTTGGGATAATGATACTTGGAAAAATTATGCTCAAGCCCGTAGGTCATATTTGCTTCAGGCTTCTGAGAACCTCGATTTATCGGAAGTCGATAGACGGGTGGTGGAAATTTCTCTAGTTGAGGACATTAAAATCAATCAAGATCTGGGTCCTGGGTTAGTTTTATCCCGTAATACTAGAAGTCCGACTCCTTCGTCTGGGTCTGGGGAATTTATACCACCTAGTGGGACGGTTGTACAACAAGATAATACAGGTGTACTTGATAGCCTAGCCTCCTCAGGTCTTGCTTTGTCAGGAGGCCTTGGGAAACCGGTTCCTTTGTTCAAGCGGACAAAGGCCAGGCGCTCTATTGTTCCCGCCGGACAAAAGATTTCGTCTTCAACTCATGTCAGTTCACCGACTCCTTTGTCTGTTGGTCTTTCACCTGCCGATTATCACGATAAAAATTTACATCGTCGGTTATCGCCTCTACGATTTAAATCTGCTGGTTCATCCATAAAGAAATCAACATCTGTTTCTATGGAAGGGCGTTCGGGTTCGGCTTTGAATGTTCGCGTTTCGGATTTGCAACCACCGGGTTTGATTCAAGTTGACTCTTCACGTCATCATTCTCGCGTGTCTGATTATCGTCATGGTTCTACGCAACGCCGTTCTCGTTCTCGTTCTCCGGTTCGTTGTGTTATTTCGTCACCGCGACGATCTGTTACACCGTCTCGTGTTCTTGACTTTAATTCTCCAGTTCGGCGTTCTCGATCTTCAGTTCGTCGCTCTCATTCACCGAGTCATCGTGGTGCTATTTTACGGGTTTCTTGTTCTCCGGTTCGCCGTTCTCGTTCTCCGGTTCGACGTTCCCGTTTGTCGCCACACCATTTGCCACGTCAGTCTGGTCATGCGCAGACTCCGTTTCTTGACTATACTCACAATAGGGGTGTTTCGTCCTCCCAGCGTTGTCACACCGTTCGTGCTTCGTCACCGGTTTCGTCTGATTCGTCTGATGATGATGATTCCTCTTCAATGGCGGATAGTTCAGAGGATTCTTCTATGATGGCGTTTTCTGTCAAAATGAAAGCGCTTGTGGCGCTTGTTCCGGATATGCCAACGCCATCCGAGCCGCTTTCTTCACGTTATGCTTGTCCTACTGCGGCTTCGGCTGAGTTTACGTCATCGTCGACGTCCCGAAGGACGTTTTCCTCCTGCGCCCCGTCTCCAGCTTGGGAGTCCAATCTCAAGTTATTTGAAGATCAATTGGAAGAGGACAACAAACTTAAGAAGCCCTCCGTTTCACGTCATCCGGTCCATGACAACGTGTTGCCGGATAAGGCTCCCAAAACAGATCGAGATCTGAGTCGTTTAACGAAAGCATCTTCTTCGACTGCTGTTTCTGTTCCTTCTAAGGTGTTTTCGGGTATTATGGATATGTTATTGTCTATCCAGCGTGCTACATCTTACGCAGATTGGTTTTTGCTGGCGTCATCCCGGATTTCTCTGGATCCTGAGTTACGTTTGGAGAATGGGGCTACCTTGTTATCTGCCGGTCGCATCGAGTACTTACGCGGCTTCTTGGATACTCTTGTTAAGGCTAACCATTCAGGCGGGTGCCTTTTCGTAGGCTTCACTTTTGCAAGCGCAACGGTCTTCCTTACTTCAAGGTGTCAAATCGGACGTTCCATATTTTATTAAGGACCAACTTCAGCGGCAGCCATTGTCTTCAAAATGGATTTTCAACAATGCCGTTGAGTCCGTAATGCCGGCGATTCGTGAAGAGCGAACTGCTCGTTTGGTTTCTGCAGTTACTCGGCGCCCCGCGTTTTCCTTGGATCGGAAACCTGCTCGGGGTCGGGCTTCTAAGTCCGCCCAGAAGGGTGCCCCTCAGCATGATTTTCGTGGCATCGACAAACCTCCAGGTAGAGGCCGTGGCCGCCGTTCCGGCCGTGGGAAATCAGGATCTAAGCGCGGTGGCTCTGCCTTCAAATGACTATTCGGCCTCCGTTCACGTCAAAGATTTCCACCTACCTGCTTTTCGTCATTTCAGCCATCCGGTTGTGGGCGGACGTCTGCAGGTTTTCTGCGAGAACTGGCGTTTGATTACGGACGACGCCTGGATTTTAAGGACTTTGAAGGAGGGATTCCTGTTCGATTTCAAGACCCGCCCAAGGCTCATCTCTCGGCCTCGTCCTTCTCGAATTCCAGTTTCCGCAGGTCATGTAAAGATGCTCCTGTCCTCTGTCGACACCTTAATCTCAAAAGGTGCCGTCAGAGAACTTCCACCAGACGACATCAGCGTGGGCTTTTACAGCCACGCCTTCTTGGTACCAAAGAAGGATTCATCTCGGATGAGGATGGTCATAGACCTCAAGGTTTTGAACAAATTTCATCTTGTAACTCCTCCTCATTTCAAGATGGCGTCTGTGACATCGATTCGGGCCCGCCTCAATCATTTGGATTGGCTGGCCTCAATCGATCTCCAGGACGCCTACCTACATATCCCTATTCATCCTCGTCATCGTCGCTTCCTACGCTTTGTCGTCAACGATCGGTGCTTCGAATGGCAAGTTCTCCCGTTCGGGGTCAATGTCGCTTCTTGGCTATTTACCCGCATTACGTCACCTGTCATGGCGTTCCTTCATCTTCGGGGTATTTTCATCGAGGTGTATATACTCATGTGGGCCCCAGGCGAGGACAGTCTCAACGCACAAGTCCGCTTCACACTGCTTGTATTACGCCATCTGGGTTTCATTCCGCATCCCGTAAAGTCGGAATTGATTCCAGCGCAAGTTCGGCGATACATCGGGGCTGTGTTCGATACTCATCTTCAACTGGTGTACCCTCCAGAGGATCGTTGGGCCAAAATCCAGGTGCTGATTCGAAGGTTTTTATCGTCAACGTTTCAGACAAGACAACAGTGGCAAAGTCTTCTGGGTTTGCTCACTTCCACGCAGGATCTTACGCATTACGGACGTCTCCAGGTTCGTCCTCTGCAGTATCATCTGTCTCCTTATCTTCAGAGGCCATCTCTCAATCCTGCGGTCCCGGTATTGACGTTGCTACATCCACATCTGATTTGGTGGCAGTCTCGTCACAACGTAATGCGGGGAGTTCCGTTCCGGTTTCCGGTTCCGGATTACCATCTCTATACAGATGCTTCCGAGACGGGCTGGGGAGCCCATCTGGACGATCTGGAGGTCTCCGGCAGATGGTCGACTTTGGAGTCCAAACTTCACATCAACCTTTTGGAGATGAAGGCAGTCATCCTAGCGGTTCAATATTGGAGTTGTCGTCTCAGCAATTCGTCCCTCCTCATAGCTACAGACAATTCGACGGTGATAGCCCATATCAACAAGATGGGTACCACCCGATCTCTCGCAACGTTTCGTCTAGTATGGGATCTCTTCGACTGGGCTCTCATTCATCACTGCCATCTTCATGCTCGCCATGTTCCGGGTCGGCTCAATGTCGTAGCGGACCGTTTGTCTCGTCCCGACACCGTCCTTCAGACCGAATGGCAACTTCATCCGGAAGTGTTCCGTCAGATTTGCAATATATGGGAGTCTCCACTAATCGACCTGTTTGCGACAAGGAACAATGCACAGCTGGCTCTCTTTGTCAGCCCGATTCTGGACCCTCAAGCCTTCGCCATCGACGCTCTGTCGATCAGTTGGGACAACTTCCTAGCCTATGCCTACCCACCGATGGCCATCATTCTAGAAGTTCTCCAGAAGATTGCTCAGCACGACTGCGTGGTGTTACTTGTGGTTCCGTGGTGGCCGCGTCGTCAGTGGTTCCCGATTCTGCTTCCACTTCTCACGGCTCCACCTCGACGTCTACCAGTGTGGCCCTCCCTGTTACGTCAACCTCACAGGTTATTTCATCACAACCCGCGGTGGCTCAATTTACACGTCTGCAGACTATCCAGAGTGCACTCACTGTCCAGGGATTTTCAGCGGAAGTTGCGCAAACGATGGTGTCAGCCAATCGATCTTCCACATCGCAACTCTATCAAGCGAAATGGGCTTATTTCGTCTCCTGGTGCCGAGAACGTGATGCCAATCCCGATTCTGCCTCTGTTTCCTTAGTGGCTGACTTCCTTCTTCATCTTCATCGTGACAGGAAGTTTCAAATCAGTACCATTGAGGGGTATCGGTCTGCTTTGGCTAGGGTTTTACGTCTTTCTGCAGGCATCGACATTAGTCTAAACGACAATATCTCTGCGCTCATTCGGGCATTTGCGCTACAGTCTCGCCGTACTCGACAGCTGTTACCTAAATGGGATATTGGTGTGGTTCTGTGTGCTCTGATTCATCCGCCCTTTGAACCCTTAGAGTCCGCCTCGATTAAAGCTGTGGCCTACAAGACGGCTTTTCTGGCGGCTTTTGCTTTGGCGTCTAGAGTGTCTGAACTTCATGCTCTTGAGAGATCATCAATGACCTGGACGGCGAATTGGTCTCGTGTATCGTTTCGGCCTATTCCGGAGTTCATCGCCAAAAATGAGTCTGTTCGCTTAGGTCCGTGTGCGCAACGTTTGTACTCCATTCCTGCGTTATCAGACTTTGTTCATGGTTTAGAGGACGACCTTCTGTTATGCCCTGTTCGAGCTATACGTCACTATCTTACTCGTACCGATTCCGGTCGGGGCTCGCGTCGTCTATTATTCTTGTCTCTTCGTCCTTCGGCGACACGTGACATTACTAAGAATACCATTGCTTCGTGGTTAAAGAAAACCATTAAGTGGTCATATCAACTGGCCATTGACGCTCCTCCACTTCTGTCTTCCGCGTCGTCTCATGAAATTCGTGCCATCGCGACGTCATGGCCGTTATGGAAGAACTTATCCCTCAATGAAATTGTTCAGGCTTGTGCTTGGACGGCAAATTCCACATTCACTAACTTCTATCTGAGAGACATGTCAGTGCAATCAGATAGAGTGACCATGCTTGGGCCTTTGGTGGCTGCCCAGCACGTGGTCAAGTAACTTTTCAAAAAGAGGGGGGGGGGGCGGCATTTTGGATCATCGCAGCAAGTCTGCCAGCTTGCTGTATCATCTCATCTCATCTCTCAAACATATCATAAGTCCATATACTAGTTGATCACCAATGTAGAAGTTATAGCTCAGATTGCAAATCACAGACTCTCAAGTCAACAATCAAGCCTGACACAATGGTGAGTTATATTCTATACCTTTAATGCGATTCTGCTTGTGTCATTTCAGGTTAGAGCTATGATCTTCTAGATCATATCTTCTGAGTCTTCTAACAGTCAACTCACAGTTTCAATGCAAGAACTGACACTTTGTGACTATTAATAATGTGATTACTTTCAGGTCTCCAGTGTCAGCAACAGTAAAGTACAGATAGTTGACACAGACACAGAGTAGACTCAGAAGTTCCGCTGTCAACTCTCAACATTCCAATCTGCATCAAAGATTAAAGTACACAGAGTTGGATATCAAGCGGAGTGTGGACTGACTATGGGGTCAAGGTGGCTTTAGCGTCAGGTTTGGACGAGGGCGTTCCTTATACCCTTCTCATCCCTGATTACTCGCTGGATTCGTCGGCTCGGGTCCTCGTTTCACATGGCAGTAATTTCTCGCACCACTACCACTATCACAGAATTGGACACCTTGTATGCTACCTTGGAGACAGACTTCTTCCCAATTCATACACGCTGCCCTCCAAGTGCTCATTCCTGGCAAGATTCCATGAGTCCCTGTACGGAGGGTATCTTTGTGCTCCACATCCAAGACAACAGCTACTTGCATGGAGACATGCAACAAGTTAAGTAGCCTCTCACTTATATTCATGATTAACCTTTTGCATTTCTAGCCAAGGTTCTTGTTGAATATTATTGTGTCTTGTATGTGATGATTTTCAGCGGATATTCAGCCTGCCATTGCAATTCCTTTAAGGCCGAGGTTCCCACCTCCATATGTTGGTAGTGAGGTTTAAATCAAAGCAGGTGTCGGTTTGGGCAATAAATATTAAACATTTATAAACAATGTTTCTATTTATAACCAAACCAAACCTGCTTTGATGTAATGGCCCTCCCATCCTTCCCCTCACTCCGCGGCCTTGTTCACCACAGGTCTCGGTTTATAAAAACAATGAGAAAGAGGAGGAGTATGTGCTGGGAGCTGGCTTTTATATCCAGGCTGAGCAGGAGAGCTCCCCTAAAGGGAGACTACTCTCTGGGGGAGGATAACTCCCCAGGAGAGAGTAGGGAGAGCTCCCCTGAAGGGAGGTGACTCCCTGGGGAGGATAACTCCCCAGGGGAGATAACTTTTGGTTTTAAACTGGCGTTTAACGTTTGTATTGTATATCTCCGACGGAGATCAAGGCATAAATCAAAGCAGGTTTGGTTTGGTTATAAATAGAAACATTGTTTATAAATGTTTAATACTTAGGTGACCTATAAACCTCAAAATTTTGAGAGGATTTCAGGTTATTTCTAGATAGAGGGCCCCAAGTCATCTCTCGACCGTCTCCCGTATTTCTAGATAGAGGGCCCCCAAATCATCTCTCGACCGTCTCCCATATTCCTACGAACCATTGACATTAGAACCTTTATTTTTGGCATGAACGTGCATTAGGGGACTATTACCGGCAAGTTCTGAGCTGACCTAATTTTGATGAAAATTTGACCTACTTAGGTGACCTATAAACCTCGAAATTGGCAAAAACATGTCTTAGGTCAATGTACACACTTAAATCATATCAAACCCTACTGTAGGTCCTGTGACGTTACATAACTGCGCATATTTCTGCACATCTACCAATATTGGGATATTTGAATGAAATTGAATAGGAATAGAAAATATGAACTGGAGAGAGAATAGTTGTGAAAGGATTTTGCAATTGCATAATGTGTTCTCCAAATTATGCCACAATGAAGGAACGCTGGCAAACTTAGCGATTTCATGGGACGATTGTTTTATGACCATGGTTGGCCATCGTGGCAGCCTCGACTGTGAATGACAAATGTTTCTGTGTCTACTGTACTCTCATGATTGAAGTCTTTTTCAAGTGAGCCTTTTTAGTATTCCACATCAAACATCACAAATACTATGGTCTACCTTACAACGACAATGGTCAACCGATCAAGCACACATTCTAAAGGCGAGAATCTCTACGTAAAACATTACACATTCATGAGACAAGGTGACCGTCATTTACGCCGCCATATAGCAAACGACGTTGTGGCGCTCACGCTTTTCATTGACTGATGTGCCGAGTCATTCATATGGTCGATCTTAACCAGTTTAATTTGTTGTTTTTTCAGGGTCTGTACGAGGTACTTTGTAGAAACACACAGCTAAGGGGAACAATTCTGGACATGCTTCTTCCTCAGGTAATAGACACCTTCATGTAAGACCACACCATATGCAGGGGTCAAACTGGCCTTATATTATCTATGATCTTATTAAAATTGAATCACCCCAATTTTGTGGAAAGTTTTTTGTTCTATTAAACTAGATGACCCCTTAATATCATTAAAATATGAAGAAATAATGCATTATCTGCAGGATTTTAGACCATTTTATCAACTTTCTGTTTTATAATTTGATCTCCCCCGATTGTATGGCGAGGACCCGTGATTGAATTATCAGAAGATTTATGGTAAGTTCTAGGTACTGATAATCTCAGCGGTACACATGGAATATGCAAGTTTGGTTGCAGAGTGAAATCAGTAAACCCAAATTCTCCTAAATTCCTGTACTTTTGTTTTCAAAAAAGGGGATTTCCATCTTTCACCACCCTCTCCTTCTCATGTGGATTTTGGACTTTCAACCTCTTCCCCAGTTCTTCAAAGAAGTGGAATTGTTTTAGCCAATTTCCATCTACAGAAGGCAATGGTGGGTGGGGGGGGGGGGTGGGGGAGAGAGAGAAGGAGCACATTGCAGTGGAATTTCCACACATAGGTCATGTTGGTTGATTGTGTTAGACTCAGAATATAACAAGTTCCTATTTCAAGAAAAATATTCCTGTATTTCTCCCTTAATTTTATGAAAATTATACATAAAATTTTATTCCCAAATAATATGGTAATATTTTATTTTAAGCTCTAATATTTGTTAACATGTACGGTGTCCTCTTATGGGATTTTAAAGTTAACTATAAAAGAAATGGTCTCTCACTCCTATTCATACCCCTTCCCCTCCCCTGTCTGGATTTTCTCTGTATCAGATGTATACACTCCTCATGAACAATCAGTGTATATTTATTCATTTATCATCTGTTGTTTCTATAGGTGAAGAAGTACTATGAGGGTACAGAAGATGTGATGCCCCCTCTCAGACTGGAGCCTTGTATATTGGCACAGGAAAATGGGGTGTACCTAGCTGAACCACTGGTAATAAAACTCTTGAATTACATTGATATTGTAAACCACATTATTTCATTAACCCAGGTCATATCCTAGCACAAACAATGTCTTTGTAAGCTTCACTGGATTTTCTACTGCTTTCCTACCTACATGTAGATAATGCCTTTAGATTTAGCATGTTTAATATAGTTTTTGAAACCGACCAGGCTTTATTAACACTCCATTCCTACCCAAACAAACAATTTTAAAGTGTAATCGTGGCACTTGTGTAAGTTTATCTTATATTCAAGATAACGATGTGAATAACAAAACGCAGTGAAGTTTTCCCCCAACATTTCACTCGTGTTCTATCTCGGAGGATTCAAAGGCAGATTTCTACAGTGGGAGAGAAATTTGCGCTGCCTCTTTTGACATCAGAGATGACGTTAACGACATCATATTTCGACCGTCTGTGGGACGTCACGGCAATGCAGAGAATGGAACAGTTTTGTAACAATGTTGAGTTGTGACGTGGTTTATCGTTCGATAATAACGTCACAAGTTCCGACATGCTTGTGGCGCTGTGCACTATAATAACATTAATAACACTGAAATTGTTAAAAATTAAAGTTGTAAAACAAGAAAAAAGGTAGAAATTCTATAATTTGGAAGATTATCTTAGATGTGACGTAAACT